>UCOK01007017.1:0-116223 GCA_900474325.1 Synergus umbraculus
TGCAGAAATTGCCCCATTTTGCCCCATTTAAAATAGGGTTCTGACAAGGCCCTGGTCAGTTTTTCTATTCTGAATAAAATGAAATAAATTATAATAAGGTGCTAATCGGGCAGCATAATAGGACTATGTGTAATTACTAACATAATATCATCTGATTATTCCGAATTGAAAATATTTAGATTTAAATATTATATTTAAATATTAAATTATCCATTTAAATATTTAAATAGTTTTCTGTTTCATTGCGAACGCAAATATATAAATATTATTGATTTATTTCTTTGTATTGTTTCTTATGCTCTTTGCTATGTTTTGACATAATAAAATTACATTTTCATAAAAGCAGGTAATTTTTATTTATAATTTATTATAGTTTTTTTTAAAAAGGCATTCACTAGAACAACTGACAAGGCCCTGACTAGTTTCCCCTATATAGGGTATTCGCGAGTCCAATCGTTACACCCTTGTCGGGTTCTAACCAGTTTTACTGACCAGAACCACACCAAAAGTAGGGGAAACTGACCAGAACCCTACTAGGCCCACATCAAGATTTCTACACGGGATAATGCTAATTTAAAAAATTCAAAGTTCAAAAATGTCAAATCTTCGAAAGCATATATAAGAAATACTTATATTTTCCTCCTCGAAATAATTTTGATAAATACAGAATGTAATATGCACCTCAGAATCCAATATCTAACCAAAAAACAAAGAACAAGAAAAAACATGGGAATTAACGCCCAGTTTGAAAAACCTCGACAGAGACATTACTCAGTGAGTCGCGATCATAAATTAAATTCATTCATAAATTAAAGAAGGAATACGTTTAAGCTTAAGCCAGGGTTAAACCAATTTCTCATCGGCTACAAGTCAATTTGTTTTGCGTTTTTGGGCGAAATGGAGGATGTCTATTAGGCATTTAAATTCGAATAAATGTAGATTCGATTCGAGACGATACCTCAGAGCCCATAATCGAGAAAGGCTAACCTGGCATCGATTAATTGCCATCCGCTGGATGGTCGAACGCAAAATTTAGCGGATTGTTTTACCTCACCCCTCTTCACCGCTTTACCATTCCCAGAGAACACGGATACATTTACAAGACGAGTGACAACTCTTCCAACTGACCATACGAGTCCAACCTGTGACACGATGATTAATTGGATTATGCGGCATAGAACCTACTTTCGTATCAGTAACAGACGTCGCTGTCACTGACGTATTAAAAAATCGTTCCAAGTCTCGCCTAATGACAAATGGGCCATTAGTGAATTACGACGGGAACACTGTCACATCTAGAATCAAGGAAGAATTCTATTATAGAACATGGCAACTAATCTCCTTCCTCAGTTAGTTAGAATTCAAATCAAGAATCAAATTTCTGAAAAATACGTCACTACAACGAACTCTTGAGAATTTGGCACTCGAACTATAATATCTTATAAAATATCTACATTTTCTTAGATGGAATTGTTTGATGGCCATTTGTGGGTATTTGTTGGTCAAATTTTGGTTTTTGATGATCAACATTGAAACAGTTATCCATTTTTCAAGTTGTAGTACCATTTTGCCATTTTTCTTCGCTATAACAAATACTTTTTGCTAAAACTAGGGTCAACAACCCTCAGGACGTAAGGTAATTTTTCAAGTTACAATTTCTAGAGAGGTAAACTTCGGACTAAATCGACTAACCCATAAATATGGGTAAAAATATGACAGTTACACCTACTTCAGGGTAATACTTAACTTCTACCCATGCATACGGGTAAAAGTGTAAAACGAACTGCAACAAAATTCACACTTATTTTTCTCTGTGAAACGTCATTTCACTCTCTAAATCTGAATTAGTGAAAAGTGAGTTACTAATTTACTTTAGTGAAAAATTCTACTAATTGTTAGTTATTTTTAATTAAAACTTTAGTAAAAAGTTGAAAACTACGAATTGAAATAGTGAAATACAATTAATAATTAGTAAAAATTTTCACTAAAGTAAATTAGTGGCTCACTTTTCACTAATTCAGATTTCAGGATTCAGAACAGTAATCCTTAATTAGTCAGTTATTAAGTATGTTACATTGGCTTGTGCCAGCTTTAAAGCTTTGCACATACGGCCATGATCAAATAACATAACGGTATTCCCAAGTGGTCACCCCCATCCAAGTACTAACCGTGCCCACGCTGCTTAACTTCAGAGATCTAACGAGAACTGATTCTTGCAGCGCACAGTATGACCGTTGTTGTGGACTTATCCTGTCAGGTTGCACCTCATGCGCAACGACCACACGTCCAAGTGTCTGCGTTAATGCATGTGTGCAATGTATCTCTACACTTTCTATGAAGTTACCCATGTACGAGGTTATACATATGTCGTATTCCATGGGAATCATGAGACTCTCTTGCGAAGCGCGATTCCGCACGCTTAGTTCTTCCAGTAAAAGTGAAGGACAGGAGGAAGAAAAGAATAAGCAACTTGGAAGGGTGCGTGAGCAAAATAATGCGAGCATCAACGCTCTGTAAAGTGCCTTAACTGCAAGATGCTACGAGAAATAAGACAGCCAAAAATCCCCAGGGAAAAGAATGCCTTGGGGCCATAAAATGTCCTGGGGTATTATTACCGGATTATAATAACGACGATATTTTTGTTACGCGCCTAATTTCAGGCCCAGCCCTAAATGGACCAAAGTTTATAAGGCCAGCGGCTTCCTTACATTTTTTCAGAATCAGTTTCAGTTTAGGACGTAAAGGATATCAGGTAGAATTGTAAAAGGGTTTCCATTTTCATCTTCTCAACTATTTGTGAAATCGAAATATCCTTGGTTCCAAAAAAACATTCGAAATACATTCCATTGATACTAATTAGTTAACATAATTGGGAACGCTTTCAACTTGAAAATGAGTGCAGCTGTTAACGCTTTCAAATTGTGTTGTGATCTTTTTCAAAGCAGAGACCAACACTTTTTTTCTATTTCCGAGATCTTTTCTTCAGACACGGAGCTTATACTTAAATCGGACTATCGCACAGGTAGTTCGCGAAGATTGAAGGGCGAGAAGGCAGAACAAAGTGGAATATGGGGCATCCTGCTTAGGAAGGAAATCCTCTGAAAGCAAGGTCGTCGGACTAGTTAGGCGTCAAGTTTATTTAGGAAAGGATTATCCTGCATTCCTTTCATCCTGGGAGAAAATCTATAAATAATCTTCTAGTTAGATGGAAAAAAGACCATAGAATATGTGATTTGTCAGTGAAATGACACGAGAACTGATAAGTCCAAACTTTTCTATATACAATCATGAGTATACTCAAATCTATTAATGAAAATCTAATTGACTCGATAAATGTGCAACATTAGTGCTGAATAATAATTAGAGATACTGAATATACAATTAGCGGAATAATTAGCACAGTAATTAGAGTATATTTCTCGCCCACAAGATTCGCTTTATTAAAACTGAAAAGCCGTACTTAATTAGCATTAAATGGACTCGCTGAATCGACTTAATAAACTCGAACTCACTTAATAAATGGCCTACCGAAAGAAATGAATATGAAAAGTAAAACTTTATAGGCCGCAACGCGGTATGCTGAAAACCGAGCTGGAAACTTTGCAGGGTATACTCTATAAATCTATAATACTCTATATTTTCTATAGTTACAAGTTGCAGGTGGATCGTGGCAAGGTAATGGCAGTGCCTGGGACCGTCACGTCTTGAGATGTGGAATACAGTTAAAGTGGATTTCTACAAATCAATACGGCTAGAATATAAAGGATTGCGCGTAGACACTTCGTTCCCGTTACATTAGGTCGCACTGCAGCTTAGTATAGAAAAGAGGAATACCGGTAGTCCGAAGGATAAGAATTTCAGTTACGAGAGTTGCTCGGACGTTGTAAATGATCTACCAAGAAGAGAACGCGTGTGTGCTCGCGTGTGCGTAGTCATGATGGAATAGTTCCGTTTAACATACAATTTAAGGACGAAAGCCACAAGTACACAAAGAGGTGAGGGACCAGAAGAAGGTCGGACCGGTCGACACGGGTCTTCAACTCCACCCAGTAAAAACAGCCGTGTAAAAACTTTCAAATGACCAATACACACTTTTCTCAAGTATTTTCCTTATTTAAGTGATACCACCTGCTTTTCTCACTTTCAAGCATTCGCGCAGCATTCTTCATTTAGAAAACCCGTTCAGGATATGTGGATATGAATAAATAATTAGTTTTTAATCGAGACAGTGGACAGTTTCCTGATGCGAATGTAACTTGGTATCTCAAAGCATAGAATTCATATCGCTTCCATAATGAGGAATCTCTTTTACATGATGGATGAGCAGAAAAAGAGCCAAGTCGTGAGGACTGCTAATTCAGTTATTATCTTTTAACAGCTACACGCTTTCCGAAAGATAAGAATTGCAAAGTAGAGACAATAAAATGTTATATTACATCGTAAGTAGTCTACAACAGCAAACAGAAAAGCCATAAAATAAAATGGTGATCGGGTATGAGACAAGCTCGCGCTTATCCGTTGAATTAAATACTTATGAGTGCAGGTGTACGCTTTAGTTGAAGGCGCGCGTTACTTCGAGTGAAGTAGTCTTAAAAAAAAGGGGACTTATACCTAGACGTTTTGCACCACTGGTCCCACCCGCGGCCCTGCGCTTTGGGCCCGCGAGCACGGTGAGCTCATAACACATAATACTTTCGTTTGGAAATCTCCGCACTGTGATCGGTTTATGCTAATTTCTGTGCTTGCGTCTCCCTCTTTTTAAACCTTTGTAGTATCGAACACGACGCTTCTCGTTACACACGTGGGCCCGAGGCTGGGCTTATGCATATATGTCTCGTAAGTACGTATGTACACACACGGGGGGATACTTATATGAAGGTATTCGTGCCAGTCTTATATACAAGCGAGTAGTGTGTAATATGTAGGCAAGAGTTCCCGCGGGGCCCAATCGTTATCGCTGGGCCCTTATCTCTTCTTAAGACTTCTTTGCAAGAGCAAAGCGAGACCGTTCTGCAATTATCCCCTCTTAGAGAGATTGCGCGCGCAGGCATATACATTCTTCCGAGTCGACCTATCATCCACCCCTAACTCCCCCACCACTCTATAAAACGCGACCCTCAGGGCGATAGTGTCCTCTCTCCCACCTGGTGGTATCATAGGACCTATTATGCGATATTACCCTGAGACTTTGCGTGACTACCAAAACTTTTAGGGAGTTTATCGATATAACTGAGACCGATGCCGGTGCCTTGGAACCGACCTGTCAAGTCCGATTTATTTTTAGGATAAAAAATCAAAGGGGGGAAAAGAAATCAAAAGGGAATTAAACTTGCGAGATATCCCGTGCAGGAATTTTGGTAAGGTTCTCATGGACATAAGGCTAGTTTGCTACAGTACTAGCGTGGTTCTTGTTTGGATAAATGGTAAAGACCCCACAAGGCACGTCACACTCTCACTATAGTAAATACTCTATATACGTATAAGGATAATCAAGTGAAGTTTTTAAGGTTTCCAGGCTTTGGATTCCAAATATACCTGATAATTGAAAATTCAGAAGATTTAAAATATTGCTCAGTGCTATACTATAATTACATACCATAATTGCAATAATGTACTCCCACGAACTTATAATTTACGAGTAATTAATAAAAGAATTCATAGAAAGGCATTTTAAGTCTTCCTGTTTTGATTCTATGCTTTAGTAGTTTCAAATAAATCGTGGATAGAAAGTTAAAGATAGTTCAAGTATATATAGTTTAACTGCTAATTAAAGTATGGGCTAATGAAATATCTACTGAAGCAGATTGTAAAGCCTTCTGTATCTTTCAATTAACACACAAAGTAAATTTGATAAGAATTGGTAATGTGGAAGCATCAATTACTTACGAGATAGTGAAAGCATGTTTTCAAGGGATTGAATAGAAATTATGACTCACCTGAAACAGAAAAAAAGATAACATTAATCCACATATTCTATAATTTTTTAAAAACATTACAAGAGATATTTCTTTTCAAGGCCATGCATATGAAATGTAAAAGGAGGCATAGGCACACATTCATCAATTGTGTATTTTAAAAATGAAAAGGTGTCTGAAGTGTCCTGTATGGCTACCTGACTTATTCTAATAATTTTTCAAATTCGATCGCACATATTTGCTTAATATCTCATTGACGGTATTATCAAAATTCCGAAAAGGGAGGATTACTGTCAAGAATTTCAAGAAACTTTGAAAAGAAGCGGACTGCTTCTGTAGAAAAGAATATGAAATTTCAGCTGAAGAAATAATGTAAAAATATAAAAGAGGTACTTTCATATTGAGATCCACTAGCACTGAATGGGCCAAATGTCACCACACAAAGAGATTTAAATGCAGGCGAAAGCTCTCCTTCAGGTAGCCAATTTAACAGCATCCGAATGCTACACGGTGGGACAGCACAAAATATCTTTCCCGTGTCAAAAGATAAAGATGCAACATTTTCAAAATCTTTCTTTGTGTTACCTTCATTCGCTTTGCCGATCATTGTGTTATTTTTCATAAGAGTAGAAATACGACTCTCTCACAATATTTCAAACAGCGATCCTCGTTACATCGCACCGTCGCGTCGCCGTGCCATTTACAGCACGCTGGGCCAAAAAAAGGACCTAGGAAATGCCAAAATCACGCGTATGAAAAATTCGTCGATGCAACCTGTGCCCGTAAGCTGCAAATGTGTGCACGCACGTACGTGTTGTCGTAAATTTTGCGAATGCATCGGACCGAGAGTCATAAAAAGGAAAAAAGAATAAAAAGCAGGAGAAGGAAGACGAGGAGTGGAAGAGCAAGAAGATGGCAGGCCATAGAACGACCGGAGGAATTTCAAAATTTAAGATTCGAGACATCGCCAACCCCCCGGCGATGATCTTACCCATGCTGTCAAAAATGCCAGAGGCAGCGATTGATTATTTGTATTATAATAATATAATAATAAAGAGATGTATCAGCTAAGATAACAATTTTAATTCCCAATAAAATTTTCCCTCTCAGCTGCAATGGTTCCCATCAATATCTTTACCAATCTTTACGTTCCCTGTGAAATAGTGTAACATAGATCCCTACTTTTATTGTCTATCGAGCAGATGAAATTTCTCTCGCTAATAATAACAATCTATTAAGTTTCGTTTTTCGTAATTAAGCCTTATGAAAGCAGAGTCAATGAATCATGTGGATAGGTGGTTTCTAAAGATAGGTTGCAAAACATGTAAACCGTAACTAATCTCGTTGCAGTAAATTTCATATAGTTTTATGGCAATTTCGTTACTCAGGTTATCAGCATTTGTGATCAGTTTATTTAATGTGGGTTTCAATAAATATCCTTTTTTCAAATCCACTTTTACTGGGAACTAATTATATCGAGGAGAATCTGAGCATTAAAAATACCCACTCTTTCCTCATTGCTTATTATGTACTTTTAAAAATTATTTGTAAGTTACAAATTGATTATCGAGCTGTTATTGCTGATAATTCTTTAGCAACGATGTGGAGGATTTTCCAAGTCATACACGTATTTTCGTAGCACCTTGTATACATGAGGGGTGCGGCGACTCTGGTCTGGTCGGCGGAGAGCCTGGCAGTCACTCAATGAATTATTGGCCATAATAGCAGTGGCAGCGAAGGTTGGGCCCTCTTCCCCAGCATCTTGGGCCCACAGATCGAGTCGCTGGAACTGCAACCCGTTGCTCGTCCGTGGACCATGCCAGACTATGCACCTAAGAGAAAAGAAGGTCTGCATTGTTGTTACTGTGAGCTCTTAGTAGGCCAATTTTTGCATTTCCTTTTCTTCATTTTCTCCTGTCTTGCAATCGGGGCCTTACAAGTTCGCGTGCACGGTCATTCCCCGGATTTATATGAGAAAGACTCTCAATAATCCGTGACTTATCAAACTCACTACTTTCCATTTCCTTCGAAGTTTGAATTCGAATCGAGTGATTTCAACTGAATGTAAAAGAATGCTAGCAATTACAACTGATCACAAGAGTTTATGAAGAATTGCAAAACATTAGAAGAAAAATTCTAAGTAGACCTTGTAATATATATCATCTAGGCATAGCTAATGCATCGGAGACGTGTTGATAAGATATAAAGCTAGTTTAATTAACTCGTCCTTGATGTAATCACCGACTGCTAACCAGTTTAAGTTTTTAGCTAGACTGAGGAATTCGCTGATAAGGAATTGGCACTCAGTGTTGGATCCATCATTTCAAAAACTTGATCAATGTCCTCTGATATTACTAACTATTTACACTGACATGATGAGTTGCCTTAAACAATCAGCTGATAAGATACAAAACACATTTCATTAGTTGGGAACCAGTTTATTGCCTGGCGAAAAAGCCCTTCGCTCGGTTTGAGAATTGTGAATGCACATGCGAAACAGGAGTTGATTTCAAAGTGAGGTTTAACTTTGAAGCTTTGAAAGTTCTGTAATTTAGGTTTCGAAACTTCATTTTACTGTACAATCATTATGGGCGAATTATCTATTCAGATGGATTTCTCCGATGAGAAATACTCGACAGTTGCAAAACTCTGGTCTCTGCCAAAAGCAGCCATCGTTTTAGCATTTAACCGTATGCGGAATTGCTCGATTGGTTGAAAAAACCAAAACGACCACAGTTGTGCAGAGAATAAAACGTGAATTACATAATGAAGCGAATTAGTTAGCTTTACTGCCTTGTTTGAATATTCTTTCACTTTATTCATGAGTTTGTTTTGTACAAATGAGATGGAAAATATAAATAAGATGAGAAAAATACCGAAGTATTGCCATACATGATTAATTATAAAAGATGATGGGACATGAAAAAAGGAGTTATTAGAATTTGGAAATCCTAAATTGACGAGCAAAAAAAAGAAAGGCAAAAGCACTTCTCCTCAGAAAAGAAAAAAGGTACTCAGAGCCAATCTTATGAGTTCTCGTGTGCGAAACACCGGCATGTATTTGCGATAAAGTGCACCGACATATTCGATAACTTATCGAATCGGTCAGACCCTTGCGTTTTTCTTTAGTTTTACCTCGGTTACGTACAATGTATAGATGCAAAACATCTTTACATATAAAAACCTGCTGGTTCAGTGGCGTAACCATAAAATGCCTCGGATTCCGAGGCTATTCTTGAAATTTTGTGAAACTTAATCTCGCACACGGGTTAGATTTCAATGAGTTACAAACATAATATATTACAATTACGTTCAAATCAACAGCTGACACTTCAGGTAACTTTTTTAAATTAATATGTAAAAAGAAAGAACATTGTAAGCTCTCCACTGTTCATCATTTGAAGCTCATTACATATCATCAAAAGAGTAAGACCTCTGCTCTTCACATACGAATCAAGTATCGCACATGCACCTTTCTTGGAATGCACCTCTAGTACCAAGTGTACCTCTTGTTATTCCTGCATCCACGCTATTTTAAATATTTCCCATGAATCCTCATTTTACGACACGGGAAAATGCTGAAGCAAAGCCGACCTTCTAATCCGGTACCAGTACCACAAATCGAACTTGGAAGCCGAAGTAAAATCATGGTATGTGGGAATGGAGGAGAGCCGCGGTGGCCTTCATGTCGGCTTGTCGGAGCACTCAAGATCGCTTAGGGGGTTTCCTACCTTTATTATTACCGTTATTGTTATTATTATTATATTATCATCGTGCACTGGTACTCTGGAATATATCTGAGGGTGATGGAAGGAGGTGGAACTGCAAAAGTGGTAGTGTCGGTGATGGTGGTGGCGATGATCAGGATGCTTGCGAAAGAAGAAGAAAGAAGAAGGGGTTAGGAAGGGAGGTGGGGGCAGAGGGGGGTATCAACGCACTGCAGCAGACATTATGCTAATCTGCGAGCGAGGATGTACCCCCGATAAGCCTGGGTCTCAGTATATATAAGTCCCCTCTGCCGGCAGTGAGGCCCAAGGGCCCCACGCCCTCAATCTCACGTGTGTGTATGCTCGTGCATGCCATGCGCGTTGCGTTACCTTAGATTACCACGCGTTGCGCTACACTTTGTCCCCTTGGAGTTTTGTCTCCCCTCGGTTAAAAAAAATTGTTTTAATATAAATAAACAAAAAAAAAAAAAAAAAAAAAACAAGTGAAAGAAAAATTAAACAAAACCAAGGGTGGAATTTCGTAGTCAGAATTTTCGGAGACTCACTGGAATGAGCTTGACGATATTATTATCGTTATTGTCGGTATCGGGTGAGATTTTATCAGAGAGAGTACCGCAACTCGAACGCTATGCCAAGGCAACCGTGGCATTCTTGCTTTGGCTTTAACTTGCCCTCCGCGCAACCCTGTTTCTTATCAGGGACAATTGAAAGGAATGAGAGAAACGATATTTCTTTGAAAATAATTGCAGGAATGTTTAGTTTTGCAATGAAAAGATTGCGATTTTATGTGGTAGTGTTTTGAAAAATAAGCCATTCAGATAATATTGAAGTACACGGAAAAAATTATTTTCTTAGATTTAAAACAGTACTTACTGACTCTCGGACACAGAGAAGTCAGAGAAAAGTATTATAATATTTCAGTGAATTTTATGAGATATTAGAAAACTCACTGAAATATTATAATATACTTTTCTCTGACTTCTCTGTGTCCGAGAGTCAGTAAATACTGTTTTAAAATCTAAGAAAATAATTTTTTCCGTGTATAATTATGGAACTTTTTGAGATGTATTCAAGGAAACTTTGTTTTAATAATAATGTAATAATTACGATAATTTATGAAGACCTTTATCATAATTTGATAAAGACGTTTGAACAAGTGTTTTGTGAATGTAAAAAATAAGTTTGAGAAAAACGTAAAAGTAGACTTGATGATAATCTGGGAATGGAAAGGGATTCTACTTCAGTTCGAGATGTGTCTGCATTCATATAACCCTTTTCACCTAAGGCGGTGCCCTCCTGCAAACCCCTCGCGTTTGACGACACAATACCCGTTGATCGGCTCGGCTACATTTAGCGGTGTGATTCACGATCATTGATTTAGGGTGATTTGTCCAGGTGCGGGTAGATATACGATCAGCGTGCCAGAAATGTCCGGAGAAGAAGAGCAGAACTTGCTAACGCTTTGACTGCATATATCGAAAGGCCATACACCTTCGTTAAATTGTCCGAGCAATATTGTTCGCTCTGAAAGAACGATGCGTCGATAAACATTGTTTTTCATGGCCCGGGCTCGTTAAAATTCGCATTATCATTTAAATGAGTTTGTGAGTTAGTATTTTAATAGCACCGCGGGATCTGTAGGTATGATCGAAAATCGCTTGAAATAACTGCCTTATCGGAAAAAAACTATAATTCTCTGAATGTATATTATTGTCCAATGAATCATTGCACAAGGATTCAAATGTTTTTAATTATAAGGGTTGAAATAACTCTAGAAGAATGACAAGATTCATTCCGTAGTCTAGCTATTTCTCTTTACAAGAAAACCGTAACAAAATCTTGCTCTGGGAAGTTTTTAGACTATAGAAGGCAATTACTTTGGGATTCTGCGGCACGTTGTAATTGACTTAGGAGCGAAGCTACTCATTTCGAGGATCTCGTGAAAGAAACTAAGCGGTTTTGCTGAAAGGGTTCTTCTCAGATTTGTTTTCTAGTTACGTCACAATGGCAATTTTATCTCTTAACTTGGAAAACTATTAAGTCTATGTCAGCTGACGGAGGCCCGTTACCTTAATTATTACAACTCGTGATTTGCACTTCCCACAGATCTTCTAACCAACAATAATTACTGCTATCATATCGAATATTCTCCCAGCAAAATTTCTCTAATTCTTATCAAGATTTCTCCTGTTTCTACGGAAATGCATTGTCAAGTTTACAGTTACTGTCCACATATATTATATTCTATAAATTTAGAAGCAGAACGTTTGGATGAAACTATTGCAACTAAAATAATAAAAAATTTATATGTACCATCAATAACTTTTTCAATAAACTCCAGCGA
This sequence comes from Synergus umbraculus, assembly GCA_900474325.1. Lineage (NCBI taxonomy): Eukaryota > Metazoa > Arthropoda > Insecta > Hymenoptera > Cynipidae > Synergus > Synergus umbraculus. The sequence goes on from UCOK01007017.1 coordinate 11,988, forward strand.
GTCACAAATACGGGTTCCCCAACATCAAAAATCAGCAGGCAAATAACTAATAAATTCGGGAATATCATAACTAGAGAAAAAAGAATAAGAATAAAGCTCAACTCCACTGATTGCACAACATTCTCGAGATTCAGCCTGGGTAAACCAGTTGATTAACCGAAAAATATTTGACCGTTCGAATAAACAGCTCTGCGAGTGGGCATAACTCCGAAACTCGATCTACTTTATGGAAGTCGTGGGTCTGTCCCTGGTGGAGTGGGAGACCTGGTGCAGGACGAAGAAAAGGAAATTATGGAAGTTGAAGTAGTAGTGGTGTCGGCGGTTGTGTGAACTGTGAATGTAATAAAAAGGATGTTCTCTTCCCTTCGCTCTTGAAAATATAAAACGAGGGACTCTCCTGTGAACGCGGGGGCGACTCTATGGGAGACTAACACCCCAGCAAAAGAGGAATATGAAATAGTGTTACTAGGTCGTTAGTCGCGGGCTAACAATCGCACGAGTACCCCGTAAACCCCGTGCACGTCACTCCGTCTACCATAAGATTTATTCTGCAGACTTCAAGCCTCTATGGTTCGTGACATTAACTCTAAACCGGATTAAGTAATTTATGCCACAATAACCAAAGGATAATGAGCTACCTTCTGCAAAAATTTAATTCTGCACTTAGAAATGATTAGAGTCATTTAAAATTTAGTCACTGCTATTCCCCAGTGCTTAATCAGACCCGACACAAAAGTAAAACATGTCGTGTGGAAAACAATGGAAGATAACGTGTTTAGTCGTAAGTTTTTTTTCTATCAAGTTACTTGCCTCGGAGAAAGTTTAGTCGAGCATTATAATTATAATTTGTCTTCAGAGTAAAGAATATGGTTCAGTACGCAATTCTGAGCTCATTTCAGAGACATAAATGTCACGTCTGTTTGTTAGAGTCATTAAAAATGGAGAAACAGTTGATTATTATGGTGCAATTGAAAGTGCTGCAAATATTTCATTTTCAATTTATAGATTTTGCAGGGCAAAGATCAATCATGCATCGTTTATAAGAAATTTAAAGAGTTTGAGACCTTTTATGTATTTTTAAGAGATATTATTAGATACAACTTTTTCAATCACAGTATCGGTTTTCATTAAAAAAGGTGAATAGGTGAATGTTTAAAATAAAAATAGGTGAGAAAAAATTAAAACAAATTGAAACAAAAGCAACTAGAAGGAATTTAAAGTGATTTCAGGGAATGACAAGAGATTTCATTCAAAGATTATTAGAGATTGTAAATGATTTTTAAAAATCTCAAAGAATTGCATAATTTTAGGGATTTTCGAGCAATAATGTTTCCTGGCTTATTTTATTCGTCTAATAAAACATAAATATCAGAAACTTCCTTGTTATACTTGAAACTTAATTATTAATCTTAAGTAACTGTCCTCTGCAGATTATTCACTCTCTACTGGAATAATTCGCTACAGCCGACAATCGTATTTCAATTGAACAAATCCCATATACGTCATTACGTAATGCACGTCATAGATCATTCGATATCGAAAAGTAATGTCGCGAATACGATTTAAAGAGATCAAAAGCGAGGCGACTATAAAGCTATTTTAATGGCCAGTCACCGAATCAAATAGATAACGCCGCTAATGAAGGGTCACGTGTGAGTGCATGCGTGCATACCTCACCATATTAGTGTAGATACGTGTGCAAACACGCGGCCGAGACACACCCGCGGGAGAGCGGATTCGCTGCGGGAGGGGGCCCAAATAATATTTCAAAATTAATGTCATGCGGGGCCTTCCAAAGAGGTCCGGTGGGCTCCACCACCACCTTTCTGCATAAGATAAGGACCTCTCTCTGACCATCGCGAAAGAAAGAGTGAGGAAGAAAGAATCGGGGAGAAAGAGTTGTGAGGATGAAAAGGGTTAAGGGGGCAAGAGGAAAAAACCTTGAAGGGGGGAAAAGCATGGCCTGAAAAGTGATGGACGGAGATAGAAGTAGGTGACCGAAGGGGAAAGAATGATCCAGGCTCGGCTTACCGATTCAATTTACCGACAGTCGGCGAAACCCTTTAAATTTTAAAGGTCCAGATATTGCAAAAATTAGATTTAAACGGGTTTCAAAACTTTCGTACATTCAAAATAGGAAATTAAGAATTTGAAATCTTTAAATATAAACTTTCGAAACTTATACAACTTTAAATTAGAAAAATTCAAAATTAACAAATCAGAGGTCTGGAATTCAATATAATTTGAACGTTTTATAGTTAAAATGGTTTAAGAGGTACGAAATTGTAGATCGAAGAACTACAATGTGTGGAATGAGCGCAGTGACGAGAGAAGTTAAGCAATTAGCGCATTGCTCTATCCCTACTTAAGGCCTATTCCGCCCCTGTAAAGATCGTGCGAAGGAATGGGAGGGGGTAGAGAAAAGGGCCCAATGCTCGATGGAGACAAACGGTGCGGGAAAGGGGGGGATAAAAGCAGGACGAGTGAGGCAGCAAACATACGTCTCGCGATCTCGCGAGGACGAAGGCGAAGGGCCCAGCATTCCTGCGCAGGCGCAAACAAAGGGCGGCACGCGCATTTCTTTCTTCTTCCTTCCCCTCAACACTAATTCACGGTAACATCTCTTCGCGAGAGATAGACAAAGAGACGTATACAGGTATACACAATCGGGCGTAGGTCACGATTCGCTGATTGGAGGGAAATTTTCTAGGGTAAAAGTATACTTCCTTCGGAAAAAGGACAAATTCGCAAAAGGGCTTTAAACTACCATTTTTTAAAGGAAATATCACTCTTTCAATCTGCTTTTTCAAAGTATTTTTCCAAACCCTTTTTCCAACTCTTTCAACCTTCCCACATTTAAAAAGATCTTGTTCGACTTAATAAAGAATGAAATTTCATAAGAATCAGCAACACATAAATTACTCACATGATCGTATTTATGTAAAGAAGGTCGTGAATGAAACTTGTGACTCACCTGAAACAGAAATAAGGATTGTTTTAATCTCATACATGTTACACATAATGAATAATGAAGGCAATAATAAATACTATAAAATAATTTATCAACTTTTTTCATCTAAAAATCGTAATTTACTAATAGGCGTGCAATAACAATTACACTGCATTTTCTATAGCAGGTAAAATGGATTTTTCACTACGTGAATAGTCATTGAAAAAAATGTTAAATTTAGGTCAGGTGTTTATTCAGTATTATAAAAATTACTTCAAAGGGTTATTCTGAAATATAAAAAAAAGATAAAATTTAAAAGTCTTCATAGTTGAAAAATAATATATTTTCAGAACTACCCTATCACTCATAATAGAACATCAATCATCTTTATCATTTTGCACTGCAGTCAGAGATCCTCAAAATGAATGATATACCCTTTCTGATAAAATATCAAGTATCCTTCTCTCTATTCTTTGTTTTGCCCCCCGGTCTCTGAAATAATGATATTCACAAATTCTCATTGATCCGTAAAATTCTACAAGGTCAAGAGGTACCACATCGAGAGTGGAAAGGGTTACCAGCGGAAGGAATGCGTGCTCGAAGGACGTTGGTCCTTCGTTTTTGATAAATCAAGCCGAAGCAGCCACGAGACGATAGTTCCAAGAAAGCGCGGAGTGTGAGAGCGCAGTAGGGTCCAGGCTCTAAAAAGGGAGAATGATTTAGGTCGAGTGGAGAGGGTATAGGGATGAGGTGGATGAAGTCGAGGCAGGACGTCATTGGATAATATGTAGAGACTCGTGTTTGCTTAGATCCTAAATAAATCTAAACCAAGTGGAATAATCGTCGGGAAATCAGAACGGCCGCCGCGCCACTTTGGACTCAGATCCAAGTTTCGAACACCCCCCGCATCGTTTAATTTATGCTGATAGTATGCGTTCTTTTGCGCCATCTCAGACTACACAGTAGTCTCCTTTTAGTTTTTTAATTGAACCAAGGCCACTTCTCTTCAAGGCACTCGTTTATATCTTCAAAAATTATTTTACTATATCTATGAAATAAAGGCTTCAATTAAATAAGACACGCGTTTTCTACACTAATTTCCGTAATTTTGAATCAGTTACAATCTAAGTAGGGAAGACTGAAGTCTTAAATTGAGAGAAGAATTAATTCTCGAATTGAGACTACAACTCGTAAAAGAGTGAAACGAATCGCAAGGCTTGCATACATTAAATAACTCGGAATTCCTCCGTGGATCGAAGAAGACAAAAAGAAGTAAAGTTTAATCATGCAAGAATCGTTTTTCAGTGTGAATCACGACTTGAAGTTTCCGAGGAAAGTCGATGCTCGCCATTATTACATCGATTTTGGATTTATGATATTGCGGTCAAACGGTCGATTCGTAAAGAAAGGATTTTATCGACTGTCATTTTTTCACGCGTCTTCATATCTTCATTTTTTGTATATTTTAATGGGCTCGGCTGCATGCATGATTCATGGTGCTTAGTTTGTAAAAAAATCCTTAAATGTTGAGTCACACACTAAAAATCAAAGATAAATAAAAAATTTAAATCTCTAGAAATCAAAATAATTAAGATTCTCTCTCTCTCTCTCTCGACTTTTTTATTTATTTATTTTTTTTTTTTTGAAGAAGCACTTTGTTCCCCCGTGTTTTCTGATAAAAGCTGCATCAGAAATTGTATATGCCACCGATCGATCGGCAAGTAAATATGGAGGTAACTTTTAAAACATCTCCCTGTTCATTTGGCGATATGTGAGTCGGCTCCGGTCATTAGCGAGCGCGGGCTTTGGGACTCGCGAGATAAAAACCTGGACCGACCAAAAGCTTTACTTTATACCAAATCGAAAGCATACTTCCCAAGAATGGTCACAATGCGAAGGTCATCTGATTATGAACAGATCCGAGTTTCGAAGAAGCATATATATCCAGTTTATTCGGAGATGCATTTATAGTATTGCGACAAGGGTCAATTCTATATACATTTTTCAGCTTATTGAATTGCTTGTAAATTCACCAAGAACTCTCTGTTGCAAAGAATGCAGCCTCTGTTCATTTACTGATGGGTGATATTTATTATTAAACTTTCATCAAATGCATCAATAAATTGTATACGTCGGCCACCGCGGCGCGAAAGAGAGTTCGTTCAATAATTGTCAGAAAATAACCTGTTGCGTTGGAGGAGAAATCTAACTAGCAAAGGATTGTCAGTGGCTTTCGAGTTGGCAGTATTGTCAACTATTGAAATAAACCTCTCTCTCCTTACGTCCAAAGTCTCGTGACTTTCAGTTAATCAGCAGAATGTTACCTCTTACGTATAATGCACATTAATGTTTACAGCATTAAATTATCTGCCCTGAAAAGCAATTTTCAGTTGCAGAGCTAGAATATCTTGGACCCATTTGCAAATAGATCGAAAATTATTAGCAATAGATATGATATTGTGAATCACATCCTGTGTTCTACATGAGCTATTTATAACACGCAATTTTTTGCATCCCTGGAGAACAATAGAAGAGTCCCTCGGCGCATTTCGCCCACACACCTTTGTTATATGGGAGTCGTATGGGCCTTAGTGTTACTTTCGCTGCAAGAAAGATTAAAGGAAGCAATAAGGAGGATACCTCAAACTTTCTCCATTTGTAAGTGCAGATGCGGTAATATATTTCTCGAGATTTTCGCACCGATCGATGCTGCAAGACTGTCTACCGGTGCCGATGATTCCAATCGCGGTCGTCGTTATATTCCAGAGATTCTGCTTTAATTTCCCCAAGTCGTGAACAAATAATTCCTCCAGAATAGTTTTTTAATCTTGATGGGGTATTGGCCAGTTTTCCAAATAAGAACCACACTATAAGAACTAGAGCAAAGTGGCCAGCAGGGCCCCACTATAGAACTCCATTAAAATTTCTACACGCGGAAAGTTGGTGAAACTAAATCGTTCTTATGGTATGAAGTATCAAATGCTCTTAAGTGACTGGTCAATGATGCAGTTAGCATACACACAAGGCTAAAGGATCGTGTCCGATGACATCATAATTATTCGGGATAAATGCTGAAGCTATAGTGCAATAAAGGCAGCCGCGGTTGAAGAAGGGTTATATGGGCAAGTAAACAAAATAGATAAAATAGCCAGCCATTATGAAGGCATGTCCTTTCGGACCCCCGCTGATCGGACGGCAGAATGCTTCTGCTATTTATAAATATCTTCACCTAAAGGCTAAAGCTAAGGCGTGGGACCATGCAGCAGGACTTACGGTATACCAACGAGCCAGTACTCGACATGGTTGAACGAACATGAAGTTCCTCTGGAATCATTGACGGATAGCTATTCTTCCCTTTGGCATTCATTATTTTCGATTTCGCCGATCTATCTTTTCTCAGCTTGGCACTTTCGAATGCTTGGCTTATTTCGTTTAAATCGGCTGGCGATCCGACACTATTTTAGGGACAAAGGGAACGCATTTTGGACCTCGAAGGGTCGCCAGCACTGATGATCATCTCGGCCTTTAATCGAATCGCAGAGATCAGGCTTTTACTTTCGAGGCTTAAGAACCTCTTCCGAGAACGTCCTTCATCGTCGGATAGTCTACAACACTTTTCGGGGATCGTGTTAAAAACCTTCCTAACTTATGGTACTTTTATGCTTCAAGATTTAAGACATAAAAGAAAAACTGGAGATAAGGTTTGTTTGAAGAAATTCTTAATGTCGAGCTCTAAAAATGCTAATCTTGTAAGGTCTATTCTGGTTATCATGGCCGATGACTACTTTGTGTGGATTCTTCGAAAGAGTTGTGATTTAATTCATCTGACCACTTTTTTCGTGAAAGCAATTCGTTGCCTGACCACTAATCGAGTCGATATACTCTTTTCTTACTTTTCTACTATCTGTTTCTGATGTCAACACTCAAATTTTGGAAGAAATTAGGAATGTTCCATTTTAAATTGAAAAACACAATTTGAATCTGATTTAAAAGAATTGGAAAGGTTCTTAGAGACAAAAAAAACCATCAATGAAACCACAAATAATGAAACTACATCACGTAGTGTTAAAAGAAGTCTCGAAGTTCATAGAACTGTGTTAAAATGTTGAACAAACATTGTTTTTAGTAGTTTCTATGCTAAATGAAGATGTTTTGATGCTTTTTTTTACAAATTGCGCCTGGGAAAATAATTTCTTCGACAAACAAGTTTTGGCGAATATAGGTACACCTGTACGATTCTAAAAAGTATTTATAGAATTTTGAAAGAAACGTTATAAAGGAATGTTTCATAACAGCGAATAGAAAATTTAAAGGATTTGCTGGGTGTCACAAGAGAAAATATATTTATAATACTCTAATCGGCTGTCAACCCACCATATCCCGTACAATAACTGTACTTAAAAGGCATAATAGTACAAAACCTCCGGAGGTTCAGAACACTTGTTACACGCCGAATCATAGAGATTCTATTGAAAATTACAAGCTTATTATATATTACGATCCAACTGTGAGAACTCCAACATATCTGACACATATAAGATGACCAACATATATTTTTCAATTTAAATTCCAGTTTTCAACTCAATAGTTATACTTATTTAACTTCTTATACTTATTACTTTTTACTCGTTACTTTTTACTCATTTCTTTTTTACTCATTATTACTCATTACTTTTTACTCATTACTTCCTACTAATTTACTTTCATATACACATTTTATACAACATTCCAAGATATTTATTTCTGTCTGCACATTTTCTTCGAGAGCTTTGAGACACCATCAAGTTTCACTATAAACAAGAAATAAATAATAACGTATTTCAGCTCGCGTAATTTACGATTTTTAATCTCGATGCATGCGATCTGAGATCATTTAATTTTAACCCGTCAGCAGAAACTCGTAAAAGCCTATTGCGTTCGCAGGAAAGAAAACTATGTTCTATGCAATTTGAGCAGTAGGTGCGAAAAAGAAAGATCGCTCTTTTTGCAGCCTACTTATGCCAGATAAATCAGAGCTTGTGTAGCGGGACTAGACCGGAATAGACTTTTTTCCTTCACTCATATCGCTCATCGTTTCTCTATGAATTACGGGCCCTCGTAAAAGATGACAGTATAGCTAAGGGTCATAAAGAAATAAATATAACTTCGGGGAATCCTTTTCTTTTATTGGTAACGTACTTCCCTCTATATAAAAAAGTATTATAGTTTCAAATATGATTGACTTCCGAATCACTTGAAGTTGTAAGAAGAAAAAGAAAAATCGCACGCGTATTAGTTTGTTAGTTACATAAATTGCAAAAAAAGCATCAACTCCATGCATGCAAAAGTTGACAAAGAAATATCCCATGAACCGTGAAAGAAGTTTCAATACTTTGTTTACACCTTTTGGACCATTTTTCTACGATCTATGAAAAAGGAGCGTGTCTCGCCCAAGTGGAAATTTATAATTGGCGTAGTACCGTGCTAGTACTGGCCAGAGTTAGGCAACATTGGCGTGGTACTGGAAGCCCAATACTGGCGGAGATCTGGCTGAGTGTTGTACTTATAGCTCAGTACTTATAGCCAGGTTTAGTTCGGTACTGGATTTAAGTACTGGTGCAGTACTGGCCCGATGGCAATTAACAACTGGTACAGTACTGCGCAAATGGTGCCCCAAGATTCGATGCGAAAATAAAAAACTTTTGCATTATTATTATATAATTATAATAATCTATATTTACTAACATATTTAAGAACAACATTTATTCAATATTATTCAAATAATCACTACACTATTTTTAAAATCGCATTTTATTAAAATTTTTATTCGCCGCGGGATTCGAACCTATAAGCTTCGCAAAATTCCTAGTTCTTAACGCCTTAACCATCGCGGCTAACTTACCATGATATATGAAAAAAAAATCCTAAATATAAGCTGCATCTGCAAGGCCGTGTGATAAGTGTTTGTGACTCATTCCATCGAAAAATTTTGACTTTAAAGATTTGAACAATTTACTGGTTAAATGTTTCTTCTTTTATAATCAATGAATGATTTTTTCTGAAATTATGAAATTTTCATTCAATTATAAACTTGATTAAATTTCCAAAAATTCAGAATTCTCAAACTTATAAATCTATAGAAATATTTGATTCACAAATTTATGAAGTCTTTGAAATTTAAAGTATATAAAATGATAAAATTTTAAAAATTGCAAAACACCCGAAAAAATATATTTGGTGTTTTTCTGTAATATATAATATCGATAATAAAAAAAATGTTATTATTTCCGGGATTTTTAATTTTTGGATTTTTATCTTTTTTTGATAGTTTTATATTTTTATGAAATTTTGAATTTCATAATCTTTATTATTTTTGAAATTATATAATTTTGAGAATTGTAATTTTGGAAAATGTTTAGATCCTTGCCAGTTTCGTACCAATACTGGCCTCGAAGTTGGCATGAGTCCGCAGATCCAGTGCTGGTATTTTTTTTATTACTGTACAAAGCCAGTACTAGGTCGATTCTGGACTGCCGATATTGGAATTTGCATTTGATAGAGTACTGACCCAATGGTAAAGTTAGTACTACGCCAGCTATGGCTACCCAATATTGGCACATTACAACTGGCGTGGTACCACGCCAGTTGTAAAAATCGGCTCTACCATGTAATTTCCACTTGGGCGCTCGAGACTTCGCGTAGTATGCGGAAATTCGTTGGTTGCCGGTGAATGGCATCGAAACCACATACCGGTGGCTCTGCTGTGCCAATGTTCATTGCATATAGACCGAGTTTCGTCGGCAGGTAGAAGGGGATTGCGAGCAGAACTGCTCCAGCACGAGCGGCAGGTAGTTGCTGCATTTTGAAACCGTGCCAAGGTGGGCGCAGGGTGGGCAAGGTAGGACGGCTCTCAGAGAAAAAAAGACTTGAAAAAGGATCTCGAAGATATCCCTCCAGCAATCAAGCAACGGAGAAACGGTATGCCGTCCAGGAATTCCATTCGTTTTGTGCGGTTCCTGAATTCAATGGGACTTGAGAGTGGTCCGTGTTCCCGCTGCGAGACATTCTACGAGGACACTTTGCCTGACTACGAAAATATGAAAAAGGACCTCGTTAATCGTACGGGTGGCTTCTTTTATGTTAAGCTCTTAAGGGACCAAAGACCAAATGATCGTCTCAATACCGATTCTTCTTTTCGCCAGTGAGATTCTAATCACTGATGGATACCATAACCATCATTGTTAACCTGATGCCACTATAAAAGTTCACCAATGATATGGGACATCAGTAGTATAGAAACTATTGTATATTATATATACATATATTATGCGACTGCACAATTTCTATGAGGGAATGCTCAGATGCAGCTTGATACCTGCCATTATTGTACATCTCTCATATAAACAAGTGGATTGAACCTTTATACAAGCCGCTATTATCTTCATAATTTAAGGATATTCTATGTTCTACTTATATGCACTCTCTCCATAAAAGGAGCAGTCATTGAATATACACCACAATCATTATTATCTTTTTCAGCATTACAAAACAGTTTCAAACATCTGCTGTAACTCGCAGGGAACCAAACATGTAACTTTTCCACTTTTCCCATTAATCTTAAATTGTCACAGCACGACACTTTTGAAGTTTTAAACGACAACAATGAGATTCGAAGCACGTGGTTCGAGATTTTGGTTTTCTATATAAATGAGCGTATAAATTTCAATTAAAAAAAAAATTACAAGCCCACTCCGGAAACATTTTACTGTTAAACAAAGGCCAATGTTGGCATCTTGTTCATTTTGAAATCACCCTGTGAGAGAGCAATTTTCAGAGGAAAAATCCTCAGAAAAATCACAAGGAACAATGAGAAAATAAGAAAATTATCACATAATAAAGCTCTGACAACTATCAATAAAAATCTTAATGATACCATAGTAAATCCCTATAAGTACCAAAACATTACAGACTCTCAGATCATGAAGAATATACAAGACTATAGATAATTAAAGGAAGATACAAGAAAGTTAAACTGAGAAAGGTTTTTCGTGATTGCTTAAGTCTGTTGATGCTATACTGTTTCTACTCATCCATTGGGCGAAACGGTCTCCAAGAAGAGGCAGCCATTATTTAAGATTTCGAGCGCCAGACTCGCGATATCAGCTAAAAAGTGCATCGCGGTCCCCGGGTGAATTATTTCTCGTCCTTTCGGCGAGTGGGGATATCCGAAACGACAATTGTGTTCGGCTTTCGCCTGAAAATGCCATCTCATCTCGGGTCGCATCGCTCATGCGTCGTTAGGACATACCGCGCAGCTTAAGCCCTTCTTATTCACCGAGCGCTTAGTTTTTTGCCCAAGAATCACCCTGACTCTGATCAGTCATGTGATCCCATACGCTAAGAAATACAAACTGTCCAAATGCTCCTCCTTCTATCCTCTCAGCAAAACTCCTCCTTAATCCTTTTCCCAACAATTATTCTAAATACTTTCAAACTGAAATCAACATACTTTTACCCCATTCTTCAACAGCCAAAAACAGGCAATCAGCAATTACTCTATCCACCATCAAAATTTGGGAATCACACCTGAAATAGTTTTATTTGAACGACTCATGTTTGACTACAAGTGTTTGAGTATTTGTTCAGTTCAACCTATCGCTCGAAGTCAATCGCGTCCGGTGTTACCAGTATTCACTCTCCCCTCTAGTTTGATTTCTCTCTCCTCTCTTCTCTCCCTTTTCTTGCCACGAGTCCTGAAGAAGACGTTGAAAAATGAGCATGCTGATGATGATCATTATCAAGATTGGACCGACGACTCTGACGAGGGCAAAGACGATAATGAAAAAAAGACAAACCGGAGAATCGAGTCGTATGTCGTACAGATTCGACTATGACCACTGATGCGGCTCAAGCAGCAGGTTGATATCCTGAGGTCATTGAAATGGTAATTAAATTAATTGCTCATCATACTCTCAAGCGGATCAATAATTCCCGTTCGATTGGAGTCTACAATGTACACATAAATTGTAATCACAACTCATTGATTGTGAAACATATCGTCAAAGTCGAAAGGAGTCTGGTTAATCAAATCAGGACAGTCAAAACTTATAATTTTCAATTTTCAGACATGACGTATCAGTCTTCTAAAAGTGACAGTCGCTCTTGACGTATCAAAATTTCTAACCGATGATTTTCCAAAGCATTCTTGATGCCAGTGAAAGTCATGTGGCGTTGGGTAACTTATTATTAATCTCGGACGTTTTAAAGATGGTCAACAATGATTCATAATCCTAATGGATGATCAGATGATATGTTCCAGATAATTTTTCCTAATACCCGACTCCAGGGACTGAAAATGGATTTAATATTTTGTGAAACAATCAAAACCTAATTGCGAGGAGAACTATCAGTACGGCAGTCATTCCCCTTCGCTGCAACTTTTTTCTGGGACATTTTTCTGGCGAGTAAGATTTAGAAGTTGAGATTAACCGTAACTCGCTGAAGGAGTTTTTCGTAGTTTCCGCGATATTAAAAGAATCCGTCGAAGAGCGGCGGACCGGTCGCAACGACAATTTCTAAAGCTTAAGAGACTTGGAAGAAATCATCCCTCGAATATTTCACTGTCTGCCCCACTGTGCTGCAAATGCATAACAAAAAACCTACTCGCGAAAAGGATTCGGCGATACGAAGTAAAAGTTGCGAACACGGAGGCATTCTCCATGCGCGGGAGAGAGCTTGGATCGAGCAACCCAGGCAAAAACGCCCAAAGTGCAGTTGGTTCCCGAGGAGTCACAGATCCCACAGGGAGCGTATTGAGCAAGAGAGACAGAGGCAAGAAAAGTGGGAGAGATTGAGAGCGAAGAGGAGAGATAAAGAGAAGAGGAAATAAACAGCATGGGCGGCTCTACCATAGATTGGATCATGCCAAAAGCTTAATCCGAATTTTGGCAAAGTTAGCCATACTAGGTGAAAGAAGTATTCTTTTTTCATCAAACCTTGAAAAGTGTGAAAAACAGTGCTTCTATCTTAAGAGAATGAATATAATCAAATTCTTAATGTGTAGATCAATTGATTATGGGTCATGAACAAGGTGACAATTACAACTGCAGGACTTGTTTTAAAACTCCGGGAAATGGTGCAGCGCCGCCACTGAGAAAGAATGAGGAGAGAGAGAGAAGGAAGGAAAGGGAATCATCGGAGATGAAGCAGCAGTGGCGACTGGCGTTGGAAGTGAGGGAATTAAGTATACATACGTAGGTCCCAATTCCCAATGTCTGTTTGTATGCGTGCTCGTCTGAGATCAAGTTTTTCTCGAGTTCTGAACCTCCGAGCGAGCTGAGGCCCACTCGAATTCAAGTTGACTTCCTGGCACGCGGTTCGTCTTGTCGTTTATTTCCCCTCCCATATACTCTACTGCACTCTGCACGATGTCTCCTAACCCTTCTTTCCAGCACTCTTTATCTCGCTCTACCTGCCTACACGCCCCCTTATTCTTCCCTCGTGAATTCTCCGAGGATCATTACTTTCTGTCATTGCCTTTAATTACATCTGGTTATTGTTATGCAACACGCTTGTTTCCCACTAACGGACATGTCTTTGGGCCCATTGGCGAGGACAGCCCCAAGGCGATGCAAACTTCTTTATCCAGCCTTAAAATACACGTGACTCGAGAAACTACCAACCTCGAGCTTTAAGAAGATATATAAGCTATAGTTTAGGCTACAGCTACATTTCGAGAGCTTTAGAAGTTTAAGTCCTCTAAATTGAGGACTTTTAGAAGACAAGATTTTCGGATTATGGTCAATTAGGTTCGTTGTTGAAGTGTCAACACCGAGGATAAGCACCAAATGAAACAATCAACAGAAATTCGAAATTTCAATATAAAAAGATTGGAATCATTTAAACTCTCTTATAAGTATTCAATATTACGTTGCCAGTTTTCTACATGAAGTATAATCACATAACAATTACCATATCTTCAAATAACATAAAGAAAACCTATTAAAGCAGAGGAAATCATCAGTAATTTATCATCGACCTCCACTGGTTCCATCCTTTATGTTTGCCCCAATAATAATCCCACATTTTGTCAGTGGCAGATATTAATTGATAGTTTTGTATTTACATGTGTAGATTGGATGGGTCAACGAACACTGCGAAGATTTCTACAAAAGTCTTAGATTCTCTATCCTTGTGAATATCATACATCCAGGAGAGACATTATTCGGTTTTATGAAGTAAATTACAGAGAAAGGTAGAAAAACTGCTACATTCTCAAATTACATTTACTATATCCAGGAATATACATTACACTTCCTCCATCAAAATTTATGATCCAGAACAAAGTGAAGACAAAGTCTTTGAATGTATTTCAAGAAAAGTAAAGAGAACTGATCAAAGGATAACTTGTTTTTGTTACAATTGCAGACGTTGAAACAAGTGTAATTAGTTTGCACTTCTTCATCTAAATTTGCATAGCAATCGCCTTCAAGGAATATCTATTAAAATACTATATTCAACTCACAAAATGGAGAAAAACTATCAAAATTGGTGTAAGACAGATACTAACAAGCTGATTTTAAGTAAATGACATTATTGATTAATTGATTGGTCTAGTTTTAAAAATGAGCATACGAACTCCTCCCATAAGTCGGTTGAAAAATCTTGGGTTCAATATGACTGAGTCAATCTTCGAATGACGTGCTAACCATCAAAGTGTAGTGTTAATGACCTCCAAAAAAAGTTGGAGCCTCTCGGACTTCTTGCTTTACGCGCACCGTCCAATAAAAGCTGAAAGGTTAACTTGCTACCGGTTGAACCAGAATTTATACTTTCGGATCATCTTCTCCGGAAGTAACAATGACGGGATGATAATACACGAAATTGATACCCGCGACTTAACTGGGAGTAGTAGACATGTGTGTGTGTGTTAATCGAACGAGTTAGCAAGTGATGTTGTCAGTCATAAAACCGCTTTAAGCTTAATAGCTCTTTCTGGTCTCCGAAGACACTTTCCAGCATTTTGTATTCGGAGCAGTAAAACGTTCAAACCATAACATTACATGCTACTTTCACCCACCGGAGGAAGTCAATTAATAACGATATAATATAAACCAGCTAATTAATAAACAAGAACATCAATGGCTAGTAGTATACATGCGTCCCATGTCAGCGAAGAATGTGGATAGTTTATAATGGCTGCTTATTATTGCAAGATAAATGTGCTTTCAATGAATATTTGATGAACGATATCAGCTGTTTTGATGAACAATATCAGCAGTGATATTTATAAGTTGCGAGAATAAAGAGTCTTTTTGGATTGATTTAGGTTCGGATTTAGGTAACTGAGAATGCCTAAGAATGGGTTTGTTTCACACGGAAGATGATTGCACAAACTTTGTCGCAACGGATATTTCGTGCTTCGGGATAACCTGAATTCGTGTACATTTTATACCCCTTCCTCTCTTACATCTTTCCCTTCATGTTGATCTATGAACACGGAAAGAGATTATATTATAGTTGAAGTTTCATAACAAATTTTTTGATGCAAAATCGAGACAATAGATTCGAATCTCACCGCTTGATCAGATTTAGTTTTTTTTTCTCTCGGGGAAATCAGGTTTCGCGTGTTCTTCCCTATTGCAGAATAAAAGCAAAACGTCCAAGTAACTTCAATTTATAGATTTTTTAAACGAAATTATTAAAAGAAAGATTATTCTGCAGATTATAAATGAACGATTGGAATAGTAAATTGAGAACTAATGGAGTCTAATTTATGGGAAAAATGCATATCAGTGGGGAGAAGTAATTTAAATTTTCCATAAATTTGAATACATTTGCTTCTGAATGTTCATATTTTGGCATTTTTTCCCATCCATACCCTTATAACAGTCACAAATCTTCTGGACATCGATTCAATTTTTTTTGTATTTATCTGTATTTTTGAAGATAAAGAGCAATGAAGAGTTATAAAAAAAAACCTAATTATCTCCCATAGAGTTTTTGTATCTCATAACTAGTGAACTATTTGCGAGATGCGAAAACTATGATGATTATATATATACAAAAACTCCTCGTTAAGATAACTATGATTGATGTAACCATGATTTTCAGAAGGTTCCTGATGTGCTATCTAGAGGTATAGTGAACTATTTGAACTACCTATAGATTCGCTTTTTTTTCTTCATCTTATTATGTATCTTAAATTCTACAAGAAATTCTTGCAAAAAACTCACCTTAGTAGAAGCTGTACTCGGTCTGCTGCCGCCAATAACGATCGCGTACACTTCGACCTCGTACCACTGGACCCCAGCCTCCCTGTCAAGCACCGCTGCCGTCGAGAGAACACCTGTTTTCGTGTCCACGTCGAACAATCTTTCTACCTGTGGTCCACCGTTCCCGGCAGTCACATTCGTCACGTAATACTCCAAATCGACATTCGATCTCCTGGTTCGCGCACTCAATCGTAAAATGCTCGCGCCCACCGCCTCATTTTCGTACACACTTCCCTCCACTTGTCTGTTGTGTTCCCACATCGGAGGGTCATCATCCTCACCCGGTACGATCAAAGTAACGTACGTTTCAGAAGATCTCCTTTCAGCTTGAACTGATTCATCAGTAGCACGCACTCCAACCTGATACCTTGAAGCCCTTTCAAAATTCTTCAACGAATTCGGCAGTTTCATCGTCAACAAACCAGAACTTCGATGAATTCTGAACATGTCCGAGTAGTTGACTCCAGACCTCAACAATTCGTAAGTGACGAGCCCGTTAGTACTTGAATCCAAATCCTTGGCTTGCAACTGTGCAACTGGAATCTCTTTTCCAGCCTGATAACTCAAACTTCCTCTCAAGGGCAACAATGCAGCAGACATGCTAACGAATATCGGTGCATTGTCATTAACATCGAGGACAATCACTATCACCAGTTTCTCAGCCGAGAGTCGAGCAGAAGGTGGTTGCGCCCTATCTGTGGCCACAACGGTCAATTTGAAAGTATCGATTTCCTCTCTATCAATTGGCAAGAGCGTGTGAATCACCCCAGTCGAAGGGTTTATCCCGAAACGACGCTTCTGATCTTCAGGTTCCTGATGGGCGATCGCATAACTTACAATGCCGTTCTCTCCGGAATCAGGATCTTCTGCTGTAACAGTGTGTATTGGTCCGTGAACAACAACACCCTCGTGTATTTGGCGCACTATCGCGGTATTTGGAAAGGCTGGAGGGTTGTCGTTGGTGTCGATAACATCCACTCGTAGTGTCGTCACGCTGCTCAACCTGGGATGTCCTGAGTCGCTGCAGGTGATATTCAAGGTATAACTCACGAGCTCTTCGTAATCCAAAGGCTTTCTCAGATAAAGAGCACCAGTGAGTGGATCTATCTGGAAAGTATCTCTCCGGTTTCCAGCAGTTATGGCAAAGGTCAATTCGCTATTAGATCCAAGATCACTGTCAGTTGCTTTGAACCTGAGAAATTCTGTATTAATAGGCGTGGTTTCCAAAACAGATATCTCAGATTTATTGTCGACAAATATGGGAGTATTGTCGTTTTCATCAAGGACCTCGACTTGCACTAAAGCACTGGAAGAAAGGCGCATTTCCATACTGGCATCATGAGCTATCACTGTTAAGTGGTATATGTCCAGAGTCTCACGATCAAGGGTCTTTGCTAAAGAAATTTGTCCTGTGGCTTCATCGATCATAAAATGGCCCTGTTGATTACCACCTTCTAAGGAGTAAAACACGTCCCCGTTTAACCCCTCATCGGCATCCGAAGTGTAGACTCGTAATAGTTGCGTTCCTACGGCCGCACCTTCGCTGACTTGAACCCGGTAGGGCATTCGGAGGAACTTGGGAGTATTGTCATTAACGTCGGTAATGTATACGGTGACCTTAACCCTGTCTCTTAAGCGGTTGAGTCCATTGTCGGTTACAGTAGCCTCGAGGGTGATGTAACTTCCCCCCGTATTGGCAACCAATTGTTCGCGATCAAAGACGTGAAGCGACTTGATGAATCCATTCCTAGGATCGACAGTGAAGTCTTGTTGGGTGGAAGGGAGTGAAAATGTTAAATCAGCATTGCGACCCACGTCTCGATCGGTAGCAAGTAACTTTCCAACGAATGTATCAGATGGTTCATTCTCTCGGAGGTGAAACGTGAAACTGGAGTTGGTAAACTGAGGAGCATTGTCGTTCTCATCTATAATGTGGACCACAACCGGAACTATCGAACTTCTACTTGGATTGCCTTGATCGCTGGCAGTTACTTCAAGAGCGTAGTAATCCTGTTCCTCGCGGTCCAAGGAGTTCTTGACGTAGAGCTGCCCATCAGGAAAAATCCCGAAACGACCTTCTGTGTTTCCATCAGTAACGCTGTAGAGAACTCTGCCGTTTGCACCCAAGTCAATGTCTGACGCGACGAGTGCGAAAAAGCGCTCGTTGACGGGAGTTGATTCGGGGAGTGAGGTTTCGTAGCTCGTCAGCTTGAAAACCGGTGTGTGGTCATTAACGTCTTCGATAGTAACTCGCACCTGCTGCTGGGCTGAAAGGGGCGGATTTCCAGAATCCATTGCTGTTACTTCTAACTGTAATACTGTACCCGGTGCAGCTCTCACTGGTCTGTCCAAATAAATAATTCCTGAATTTTCTGCAACTCTAAATTGATCACCAGGATTGTGTGTCAGAGAATACGTAATTCGAGCATTGGCGCCTGCATCCCGATCTCTGGCCCTCGCGAGGCAAACTTCTTGACCCACTGCGGCATTTTCCTTAAGGAAAACCTCGTCTCTTTCTCCCTTGGGAAACCTAGGAGAGTTGTCATTGATGTCAACGACTGTCACATTGACGGATGTAATTCCATGTGCCAATCCGGCTCTCGCTGCGACCTGTAGGCTATAATAAGCCACTTGCTCTCGATCAAGACATCCGGCAGTGCTGATTGCTCCTGAATTTTCGTCAATCTTGAAGTTGCCCTTGGGATCCCCAAAGATGATAGAATAGGAAACTTTGGAGTTGCTGTACTGAGCTACTTGAATAGTTCCTACTTCTCTGCCGAAACCTAATGGCATTTCGTTGCATTCTCCCCTGTCTTCTGCTATCCGAAACTCATAGCCATTGTAGGTATCAAATTCCAAATGCTCGAGATCCTCTTCCCTTAGGATCTCCACAACCGCATTTCTCACTGCGGTTTTATCACCAGTATCCCTAGCCGAAATAATTAACTCGTAGAGAATTTTGTGTGCTGCTCTCAGAGATCCTTGCAAGATAATTTCACCTGTTCTTTCATCAATTACAAAAAGTCCTTCACCACCGGATTCTAATGTGAACTTTATTTGAGCATTTTCTCGAGTATCTGCATCAGTAGCTGTTACTTTTCCTATGGAAGTTCCTGGCAAGGCATCTTCTGGCACTGGCATCAGGTACGTGCGTGGGTAAAAAACCGGAGCATTGTCATTGACATCCTCTAAAGTCAAAAGCACCGTAGCTGTCGATGATTGTGGTGGAGTACCCTGATCTTTAGCAATAACTAAAATTCTATAATTTGCAGTAGTTTCGCGATCCAAATTTGTTTTCGTAGTTAACTGGCCTGTTAAAGCGTCGAGTGCAAAAGTCTTTGGATGATCTGCTAACACGCTAGGATGAAGACTGTAAGCTACACTTCCATTAGTTCCTTGATCATTATCCACTGCTGATAAAGTGGCAACCAAACTGTGCGAGGGCGTATTTTCCGAAAGGGTTACTTCAACAATACTCTGCGAGAATTTTGGCGCTTCATCGTTCTCATCTAAAACGGTAACTCTTAAGTGGGTTGAAACGTACTTCGGATTTGGACCTCCATCTCGGGCGGAAACGCGTAACTCGACGCTACCTTGTATTTCCCTATCTAAAGTCGCGATCGTTGTGACCAAACCAGTATCTTGATCAATGGCAAACCAGCCTTGTTCGTTACCCGAGTCGAAGTCGTAATAGATTCTTGCATTGAGCCCGGAATCTGCATCTGTTGCGGAAATACTTGCCACGAAACTGCCAATAGGAGATAGTTCTGATAACACAGCTGAATATTCGCTTTGCTGGAATACCGGTTCGTGATCGTTGACGTCGTTAACGTGGATCACGAGATAAGCTGTAGCCGATCTCGGTGGTGTTCCCTTATCAGTGGCAACGATGGTCAAGTTGTATTTTGGAATTTCCTCCCTATCCAGTCGGCCGTTCACCCGAACGATATGAAAGTTCTGCGCATTGTGTCCAAGTCTAAAGTGGCCCAATTCGTTCCCCGCCCGAATCTCGACTGTGGTCTCGCCGTTGAGACCCTCGTCGTTGTCAATTACTGTAACTGCAGCTACTATTGAATCTTTAACCGCATTCTCGTCAACGGTTGCAAAACCGGCAATAGCGGGAAAATAGCTGAATCTTATCTCCGGATCGTGATCATTTGCATCTAATAGATTCACGGTGACGTAAGTCCGTCCATCTTGTCTTGGTGAACCATGATCTCGGGCGAAAACCGTTATAACGCAACTTTTAGGGCAACCACCACCTGGTCGCGGTATCGTGCAACTCTGCTGAGGACAATCCAAGGCTTCGGCCGTGGTAATTGTACCTGTTTCTGGGTCTATCGTGAACTGCCTCTCCATATCTGGAAGATAGTACGTCAGCTTCGAATTATCATCGGAATCTTTGTCTGTGGCGTGCACTGTAAGAACCTTGGTTCCAACGAGAGCACTTTCATTCAACGAGACGACATAATCGCTTTGTTGGAATATAGGGGGATTGTCATTGACGTCCAATACTGTCACATTCACCAAAAGGTAACCCAATCGTGGCGGACGTCCTCTGTCTCGGGCACAAACATTTAAAGAATAAAACTCGACCTGCTCTCTGTCCAATTTCCCGGTGGTTTCCAAATGAAGATACGACGTTTCCCCGGTCGGGTTTCCTGTGACAGAAAGCCGAAACTTCCCGTCGGTATTGCCGTCTACGATGAAGTAATCGTCGACGACACCATTCTCAGGAGTATCCTTGTCCGTTGCAGCATCCAATAAAAGTTTGGTTCCTGCAGCTGCAGATTCCGAGAAACTAACTGCGATACTTGATTCAGGAAATTCCGGATTATTGTCGTTGATGTCGAGGACTAAAATCCGTACTTCTATCGGGTAGGTTGGCTGACTCGATAGAACAACGAGGTCAAACCTATCACTACTCAGAGACTCCCGATCTAGTATTATCGCAGTTTTAATTTTGCCTGTAATTGGATCCAAGGTGAACTCTTGAGGAGGTTCATTGAACCTGTAGGTGAAGCCAGGTTTCACTGGTATCGTACCCACTAAAGTTCCCTTTGGCTCTCCTTCCTTCACCTCTAGCTGAACCCTCGTGTCCACGGCTCTACTCTGCATGACCAGGCCCATATTTGCACCATCCTGGGGCAACATGGGTGACCTCCGAGGCACCAGCCTCGCAACCTTTTGGGGTAGGTTATTATCCACGCTGTCAGCTCGACTGCCATTTTGATCCGTTGACAACAGACCAAGCACCAGGGCCAAAATTGCAAATTTACTCGGGGGCATCTCTTCAAACCCTTCGCCACTCTTCTTGTCTTCAACTCTCTATCCCTCCTCCCCTTAGTTATGTAGCATAAGCGGATGCTACCTGTTACAATTTTTCCTCATCGTCGATCGATCCGTCATCGTCCAATTTTTCCCGCCTTCTTTACGTCAAAGGCATCGTCTCGTCGTGCACGACTGCATAAATCAACGCGAATAAACATTTTCCGTGCCCTGGCAGCGTAACATCTTCTGATTTTTCTCTACTCTTGTTGCAGCTCGCATAAGACCAGATCGAATTCGCGATAATCGGGAGAGACCAGACTCTTTATCGCTCTTAAAATTCAAGTAAACACGGGACGAGAATTCCCGGGTAGAGGGGGCACTGACCGGCGAACCGCGCCTCGTAAGACGCGTCTTCAATCCTTCGCTCAAGATGTTCAAGTCTTTCCGAACTTCCTAACAGTAGGACTATTGTTCTCCAACTCGCCTACCTGGATAAGAAAGCACAACAACCTTTAAGATAAGAACTTCCCTCTGACAATTTACGAATTTAGAGTTAAAATTCGGTTCCCGGAAAAAAGTAAATATTTAGAGGAACCAAAAGACTGGTATAGAGTTGAAGACTCGCGTCAGAAATTCAGCAACTGTTTCCAATCAGAGTGAAGGTTAGCTTCATACCGAATGTCATTCCTCTCCGTGTCTATCCAATCGCCTTCGTCGATGATGCACGTCAGGATCAATGTCCCTTCGCCACCTAGCGATCTTGCTAGTCCTTGACTACCTCTTGTATTCCACTCCGACAAGTTGGACAACTTGGAGAATACAATTTCGAGAACTTGGAGAACACAATTCACAGTTCACTCAAATGAACAACTTAAACTGAAACCAAAAACAAGAAATTTCCAACAAATTAACTTAGCACAACAGGTGGCACTCGTATCCAAATTTTATTTGAAATAAGGCACAGGGTTGAATATGGTCCAGCGTAGAAGAAGTGATAAAAAACCGAAACACACTAGACTCGCGGGTCTTGTTTGCAAGCGTATTCTCAGAAAAGGTATTCGCGCGCGTAATGGTGCTTATTGTCACGTGAGTCAGTTCCGCGGTTATAGGCACCTAATCGTCGGGCACTTTTTTTCTCGACACGTGAAAAACGTGGACTCGTTACGGAGGGCCTCAACGAAAATAACCTTTCCTGTGGAGTGACCCGACTCGACTAACTGCCGGTCCCAGTACGGCCGCTGCCAGCAAGCATTCTTCGAGCAGGCTGACGCCGTCCCTCTCCGATCCATCGGGCCCAAGGGGCATTGAGTCTCCTTTCTCTCTCTCACTTGCTCCCTCTCAATAAGGGACTTCTTCTCTCCTTCCCTTCCTGGGCCAGCCAGCCTGCCCCAACCTGTCCATCCTCTTACTCCGCACCTCGCACATCCTACCATCGTCTTGCCGAGATATTCTACCTTTTGCCCTCGAGGTACCAGCAATGCGGCGGCTCAGGTATGCAAGATGGCCGCCGTAGTTCTGGGCCTGAGAAAGAGAAAGAGGGAGAGCAGAAGAGAGAAGGCAAGATTGGAAAGGAAGAGAGAGGGAAGTATAGGGAACAAGAGATGAATAATATGCGAGGAGGAAAGGGAGTTGACGGGTTAGAAGAGAGGGACTCGGAATAAGAGGGGGTCTCTTCGTAAAGCCTCTTGGTTGCTCTTGGTCCAGGCTTGGCACTGCATCCGTCGAGCTTAGCCACTTTCGAAACTAATCCGTTACCGCGATCAAACCGTTCTGCTCGATGCGCTTTACTTTGGTCCAGTTTATCATCGGGACATGGATCATTTCGGAGATGTTGACTTGTATCGATTTTCAGAGTGAAAGGAAAGGAAATGCGCGAGGTCATTGTTTCAGAAATTAAGGATGACACTTTCTAGGCTGGTCAAATTCTGGCTAAATGGCAACCTTATCCCTTGGGTCAAAAAATTTATAAATAGAGAAAATAATTGTCTAGTAGTTTACTTTTTTAAATCTATTTCTGTAGTGGAGATCAGAACCGTTTATGTTGCACTTAAGTTTGAAGGGTCCGGATCCAAACGAAAATCATGAAGGTCACCCATCCAAATGGTAGCCATGCCCAAAGTTACTTAATTGTTCGTAACTCGCCCGAGTCGATGATCGTTCATAGCTACTGCAGTCTATCAATTTTTTCGATTCTGGAAATTAATGTTTTAAATTAGTCAGTTTTGATTACTTAAAACTTAGAACATTTTTCATGTCTCCTCTTTTAATCTTTTCCCAGAATTTGATTTCTCGCACATTCCGTGACGAATTGTAATTTGTATGAAAGTAGATATGAAATCGTTAAACTGAAATTATATTGCAGCGTGTATATTGTATACTTTGTACTCGTTAACGAACGTGCATCTCTCGCGAAGCATTAATGTAATGTGACAGTTTATCGTGAAACTTTAGCTTCCTTTAAATTGACATTAACGAGCGAAAATAAAATAAGCCTTCATTTCGAAGTGAAAATCCAGTTTCATCGAAGATAAAAGTCTCCAGGCTTCACTATCGACCAACCGATTCAGTTAGCCTTATCTTACTACACGAAGAGTTACAGTCCCCTTATAATTACTCAAGTAAACTAAAAAAAAGTTTCCCTTTCCTTACTTTCTAAATTTATTTAAAACACTCCAACAAATAGATAAAAGTATAGAAAGACACGCGAGAAGAAATAAGTATAAGTATACTTAATTCCTCTTTAATAATAATAACGATTATAGCCCATAATAATGAGTTTAGTTAGTATTTTATAGGCCTCAATTGAAATAGAGACCAAATAAAATGTCATCAGATTGTTTGCCTCACTCATGTGTTGCGCATATCTCTTTAGAACAGCTCACATCTGAATAAATGTCGTAGGATCATTCTTATTGACTTAGTGCTGCTTCACGAGGACAGAAAATTTATATTGTCTCGACTCTTGGTAGAAGAACGTATTCGTAATCCCTGTCATAAGGCGAATAAAGCACGAAGTTCAATATCCTGCGTGTACTTTTGTACTTTAATGTACGGCAGGATGCTGGACGTTTGGATTGCTTGCTCGCGCCCTCGCATGATTAATATCCATCGTTCCACTGCAGTAACGTGCATATGCGTACGCCATTTGTTGTTTCTCGATATTAGAAAGAGCACGACTGAAGGTGGGAGGACTGACATTTATTCCAACAATGGATCAAAAATCGTTCATTTGCTTTGCAATTGTGAAATGAGAATTTCTAACTCTCAATTAAACCACCATTGACATACAGTAATTAAAGAACTCTTCAACGTTTGACCCACATTTCAATATTTCCCTTAAGAATATTATCTTAAATTTTTGTAATGATAAAAAAATAAACTAGAATTAACTTTCCCTATTTTGTAGCGTCTTAATTACCGTAAAGTAGATGATTAAGCATTGGTCAATTATTGAAGTAGGATTGAATTGATCGAGTCCTGCTTGTTCGAACGTGTAAGGAAAGGTCAGTGAATTGGTTCGAAGTGTGTCGAACAGTAAAATCCTGCATCCCAATCAGCGAACCTTCTTTCTGGGAATCGTCCTGGTCTCGGCTATTCTACATCTGTTACCCCCATCCTCTGAAGTGTAGAGTTAGTATTCTCTATTTTCTTCGCAGACTATCATGGTTGTGGCTATTCTCTCCGATTGGACATGCCATATAGATATATAAAGCGAGTCCGAAATGGATAACCCAGTCTCGCATGATCTGTTGAATAAAAAAGCCTCCGTTAATCTTTTAAAATTGAATAAAAGTCTGAAGAACCTTGCAACTGATTTGTAACATAAAATAGTAGTCTGATTATTTTTTTAAGACGTTTGAACTTAAATATCATGGGGAATTTACCTCTCGATGAGTGGATTGAACTGATCACTGATCAGTAACGGACGGCTAGAGACAAGGGTTCATTGTTGGATGTTGGACCTCCTAGACGTGCGAGTTTCTTTCTTCAGCCTGCGGGTGAAGAGAATTCGTATCTCTCCGTCTTTGTCCGATGGTTGTTGGACTGCAAACCAGAGTATCGAGCGTGTTTTACCTTTGGCGGTTGGAAACATAATGTCGCCCCGGGTCACAAAATAATACGCGGCTTTCATGGGTCATGCCCGTTGCTTGTCTACAACTACATAATAATATCCCTACAGTTGCAACAACTACAACCAAACTAAAGTCTGTAGAACCATATAATCTTATAGGAAGAGCCTCACTCCTTAGTTTTTCACCGAAGATACTTCCGTTATCATTAATTTGTCGAATCAAGGACGTGTTAAGTTATTCAGCATTGCCTTCTAACAGTAAACGCTCAGCTGAAACGCATTTCCTTACACTTGCAATTCGATTATTATGCATCATTGGGTCATCGGTTTAATGATCGCAATTTTAGGCAATTATACTCGCTGCTGGTACGCGAACGTTTAATTGGTCAAAATTTCTCCACACGCATGCTTTCTTCTCACGTGTGTAACATGAGAAATTGATAGCATGCTTTATGAGGTTTTGCGAAACAGTTTACACCCTTAGTGGAAGGTTAATTGCGATCTGTTCTTTCGTGCAATATGATGATTGAGGAGGCATTAACATTAAAAGCTTGAGTCAAAGTTCAACGTCTGCGGGTTCCAGTATTTTAGGAAATTATTGCCTTTATAGGAAACAAACTTGAAGTCTTAAGACTCGAGTCTTTGGTAACAGGAAATACAAGTTCCCGAGGGGCATAACTGAATTTCGATGCATACCGGCTGATTATAGATGATTAAACGTGAATATGGAATATTTAAAGTTCAAATTATTACATAATTCTAAATTTTAACTAAGTAAAATTTTGATTTTTCGATAATATATTTATAATTATTCAATTTAAAATTATTGTTTAAGTGCTGAATGGATGGATTGTATTGGAAAAAGGATAAAATTAAGGTCTAAATCAACGACCGTAATTTTATGAAACAGTATATTGTCGTCGAACAAAATAGATCCTTATATATATACTCTGCTATACTAAAATATTATAGTATAGCAAAATAGAAGTAATAACTAATTAAAATTAACATACGTTAGGTCTTAGGGGCGCCATATGCATCCGGCATTCTTTCGATCGTATATCGATGTTGAGCGACGTACATAATTGGAACGCCCGGTATTTTGCGGATTCTCCTCTTTAAGTCCTTATCGTTCGTTGCCACAATGTAGCATTTGTGCTGTAAAGAAAAATAAAAAAATAATATTTGTAAATTGTTGAGATCGTGCAACTGAATATATAGATTATATGACTTTGAACATAACTTACTTGTGTTACTCTGTTAACGATACAATCATCAGCATATGTGCCTCTGTGACAACATTTTAGCCTTTCAAATCTTGAATCTTTTATAATTTTCAGAGCAATTTTGTACTTCTGTCCGAGTTTTTCCAATTCACCTACTACACAATCCGTTACGTAGGGAATACACTTTGCGTAGAGGCATTCCATCATATTTTGTATGATGTCAAGTTTGTTTTTGATCGAGAAGTTTATAAAATTTGTATCGATTAGAATGTGATAAGGAGGTCCTAGTTGGGTGTTGTACTCGAAGAAAAGAGCTGACGATTGTTGTGGTCTAAAATAGAAAAAATGATTCATTTCTTAATAATAGTAAATAAGTTATTGTATTTATGGAATACTAAAATTTGCAATTAAATTGTTTACTTACACTGCCTTTACTTTTTCTTTAGGATCTTCTGGCTTTTTTTTCTTTGGTGGCGCCCGCTTCTCCTCTTTTCTGAAAATTAAATTAAATTGTCATTGGTTAGGGAGTTATCTATTTTTTAATTAGTCAAGAATTATTAAAATATTATGAATATATTGCAATATTGTATACGCATATTTTAATATTGTCAAAAAACAAACTAGAAATATAGTAATACGTAAATTTTCTTCCATGAAATTCAATTCAGCCATGTCAATAAAAAACTATGTCGTTCTTTAATTTTTATTTTGTCACACTTTATTGTCCGCGTATATTAAATCGTATAAGAAAGAACTGTTTTTTCTCACCCCATTCAAGCTGCCTTGTTTTATAGTCTGCTTATAATAAACGATATAATAGTACTGTATGAAAGTAAAATGTAAGTATATAGTGTTATTTATAGTTCAAAATGTGTGTAGTAAATTATGAAGACAAGTGAGTTAAAGTGCATCTTTTGTTGTATAAAAAGGCTTCGTACTTCGAGGGATAATGATGCAATAACTCATTCTTAATAATAACTTTATAGTTAGGCCCTGCCGTCATTATTGAAATCATTATTTTAGAAAATCAAAACATAATTAGAGATAAACTAATTAGAAATAAATAATTTTATATTCTCTGAATAAAATATAAAGTATCTCAAATTATAATTATTCAAGTTGACAAAATTCTCTCTTCACTTAAGACAGAAAAAAAATATTATATTTATTTTTACAAGAAAACAGTGTAATTTTTAAAACATATTCAAAGTCTTTTTAGTATCAAAATTTTGTTCTCTGAAATATTTTTCGATTGTACTTACATTCGAGGATCACTGAGACTGATCATCTTTTTCATTTGAGCAAATTTCGTCATCACCACCCTTCGAGTCTTTTTATTCTTCCCCTGTAATTGCAGTAAAAAATCTTATTAAGTTACAAATAATCACTAAAAGGAATAATTTTCGGTGAAGTTGTTCGTGAACGAAGATTAAAACCTTTTTTGGTTTTTGGAGCATCTGTTTATTAAAAAAAAATCAATGCGAGTCTAAAATGTAAAGCTATAATCAGGAAATCACTAACAGTCCCCCTCTTAAATAACTATAACCGCAAATATAAGCAACAAATATTGTAGAATTCCATTGACTTTTCGCAGTTGATACAAAATTGAAAATTTCAACCAATACAAAATTATCAATGTTCCGAAAATGTTTTTAGGGCATAATTGGAGTGTAATTTGGCCTGAACGATTCTAGATTCGAGGATTTTTTAAAAAGATCGTTCAATTTTGTGCCCTTTAAGCTCTACGAAAATTAGTATCCTATCAGATCCTATATTAAAAAATAAATATTAAGGATCTTAACAAATGGAATAACGAAAAGCCACAGTTGTTATTATTGAACCTAACCAAACTTTTACAACACGTGCTCGTTTGTTCCGAAATATTGATATAAATAAACTTAATTTACGCAAATTTGAAGTAAATATTGAAAGCTTACCATCGTGGATAATCACACAGTTTTACGAATACGATTTCACTTCACTTTTATAATAAATTTTATAAAATTATGCGGGAAGTAAGTTGAAGAAAAAAACACGCTGAGAAATGAGAAAACAACTGACGATCTACCGGAAAACGAACTATTTGCTGATTGGTTGAATGGGTTAATTCCGCGCATGTGCAGACGTTGAAAAATGTTCGCGCTTATTTTTAAATTTCAGATACTTTAAATTAAATAATAATCCAATTAATAATATTAAAAAAATGTTTATAATTTATCTAATATTAAAAATAATCGAACTGAATCATGTATCAATCATAAAGTTAGCTGAATTTTTTTAAATCCTGAAATTTATCGGGCCACGTCAAAGAGAGGTTAACTTTATAACAAAAAAGTTATTCTGAAAATATAGAATTCACATTTAAAAAAACGAACAGTTATTAACAATGTAAACAATTTCAGGCAAATAAGTACACAATTTGTAATGTAATTGCATCAAAATGTGAAGGAAGGCTAGCAAAATTATAATAATTTATAAGAGGCCAGGCGAACTCCTCTTTACTTGTCAGGTTGTCAGTTGTGTCCAAAATCGACACGTTGGCTTTTGATCGCAGAATAGTATCGCGGTTGGTCGCATCAAGTTTTTGTATATTGTGTACTTCACAATTGTAAAAAGTGTTAATTACAGACTGCGGAGCAAAAACGATATATAATCAATACCTAGATACTCTTACATGAGTCATATTTTTTACTCCTATATGAAAGGTGAGTACAAATTCCATCAGCAACAAGTTTTAAGCCTTAAGGTAGATAGGTTAAGTTGAATTATAAGGTTAATGGTCAATGACATTTCCAATCATATAATATACAATAGTTGAGTTGACCGTATTCTCATTTTAACGGGATATAAATTATGACCTTTATCCGATATAATAATAGTTTTCATTATTACCTTTTTCAATCTTCTGAATTCTGTGAAATTAAGAAACTTATTGGCATTTTTTCTTCTCTCACTTCTTTAATAATTGAAACTGTTCTTAAACTTTTTGTTAAACATCTCAATCTCCCAGAGCAATTAGGGTTTTACTTAAATTTATGACAAGAGGAATAAAAGTAGGAATTCGGTTTTTCAAATTTCAATGAGAAACTCATGTTTTGGAATTGACAATAAAGTTTTAATTTGTTTTTAAGTTGAAACACTTTTTATATCGTATATTAAACTATCGCCTCTGGAACCTGTAATTTCAACAAACAATTATATTATTATTAGGTGTATATTTTAAGCTTAGCTGTGTAATTAAGAACTTATCCTGCAAATCGTCAAGACACTGATAATTCAATACATCGAATTTAAAATAATCTCTTCCCTATCTAATCTGTAAAGATTCTCAATACCAATTGAGTGTTCAGAATATAGTTCCGGTATAATTTCTGTTGAAATTGTAATTTCAGAATACAAGCATTTTCAATTATATGAAAAATACAAGGGTTTTATTTTTTATTTTTATTACTGACAATGAAGAAAAGAGAACAACTTGATACCGGGAAAATGTAATTTGCTCTATTTCTTGATTTAATGAAGCAGAGCAAATCAAAGAAGTTAAAACTGGTTGACTAATTCTAGAAAATATTTAATAGGTTTAAAAACATTGCAAGGAAAGTTAGTGTCATAATTGCGTACATTGCTCCTTTGTGAAACCTTGTCAATGTTTAAAGGGTGGTCATTTTTCTGTTATTAACAAGAAACTATTTCCTTCACAGTTTTCTCAATAATTAAAAGATGCGAATTGTTCAACTAAGAAGAAGTCGCTTATTTCAATTAAGTGTTGGAGCCTTCTTCGCTCTTGTAATTCTGTATGCCCTACTATCATTTGCCTCTGATGATCACGTAAAAACTATTAAGGGATTCCTAGTCAAAGGCTCCATACAGGTAATTATTTATTATCGTTTTAATAAATCGCAATATCTGTAACATCTAAAAATACAATACTTAATATTTTATTAAATTGAGTATGCTTTTAAACTTTTCAGGAACCTGTTCTAGTAGATGGATTAGGTAACTTTGAACCTAGAGATGTAAAACCCAGGACGGGACCTGGCGAATATGGAAAGCCCCACATTTTAAGAGACGAGCAACAAAATGACATTCAGCAGTCTGAATCTGAATACGGAATGAATATGGTCTGTTCGGATGAAATTTCTTTAGACAGGGCTATTCCAGACACGAGACCAGCCGAGTACGTCCCCTCCTTCATAAAATTTACGTTATTTTCATTATCTCTAAAATATTTTACTTTAAAATCTTGTTTTATTGATTGTTTGCTGCAGATGCAAGCACTGGAATTATCCCGAAAAATTACCACGCACAAGCGTTATTATTGTTTTCCACAATGAGGGTTGGTCAGTTTTAATGCGGACTGTTCACAGTGTTCTGAACCGAACACCGCCTCAATTTCTGGAAGAAATTCTTCTGGTAGACGACTTCTCAGATAAAGGTTCGCTACTAACATAAAATTTATTTTATCCTTCAATTTTAACTTTAATACTAACTATTTGTCTATTCATAGAAAATCTGAAAGGAGAGTTGGAATCTTATATTGAAAAATGGGACGGGAAGGTAAGATTGATAAGAAATCATGAGAGACAAGGTTTGATCCGAACGAGATCACGAGGAGCTCGAGAAGCAACAGGAGAAGTTATTGTCTTTTTGGACGCTCATTGCGAAGTCAATGTCAATTGGTTGCCACCTCTGTTAGCCCCAATTGCTGTCAGCGAGT
This sequence comes from Synergus umbraculus, assembly GCA_900474325.1. Classification (NCBI taxonomy): domain Eukaryota; kingdom Metazoa; phylum Arthropoda; class Insecta; order Hymenoptera; family Cynipidae; genus Synergus; species Synergus umbraculus. The sequence continues at coordinate 43,477 of UCOK01007017.1, forward strand.
TCGTAATTTTAAAGACTTTTATTATAATTAATTGTATTTATTAATTTTTAATTGACATTATGTTTACAGCAACGTTATGACTGTCCCAATAATCGATGGAGTCGATCATAAGTCTTTTGAGTACCGAACAGTTTATCAGGAAGGACATCTATATAGAGGTATTTTCGAATGGGGAATGTTATATAAGGAAAACGAGTTGCCTAATCGAGAATCTAAAACTCGTCCCCACAACAGTATGCCGTACAGGTAATGAAAATTATAATAAGCTATGCATGTTCACAAGTACGAATGTTAATAAACCTAGCTTAAAAAAATCAATTTTACTTTTGTGTTTAGGTCTCCAACGCATGCAGGTGGTCTCTTCGCTATAAATCGAAAATACTTTTTATCCTTGGGAGGATACGATGAAGGTTTGCTAGTCTGGGGCGGAGAGAACTTTGAATTATCATTCAAAATTTGGCAATGTGGTGGCAGCATCGTATGGGTTCCTTGCTCGCATGTTGGTCATGTCTACCGAGGTTTTATGCCCTACACATTTGGCAAACTAGCGCAAAAAAAGAAAGGACCTCTAATTACGATTGTAAGCATTATTTTTAAACAAAATACTTAATAATTACTTTCCTAATTTAATTTTTTTTCATTGTTATTCTTTATTTTAGTAATTAAATTTGTCGTTTGTATTTCAGAATTATAAAAGGGTTATTGAAACTTGGTTTGATGAAAAACACAAGGAATTCTTTTATACTAGAGAACCTTTAGCAAGGTTATTGGATCACGGTGATATTACTGAGCAACTTCTTTTCAAAGAACGAAAAAGGTGCAAGAATTTCCAATGGTATATGGATAATGTAGCCTACGATGTTCTTGATAAATTTCCTGAATTACCCCCAAACATTCATTGGGGCGAGGTAAATTTCTTTAAGACTACGCATTTTAAAAATTTTAGTAAAATTATTTCTACTCATTTAATCTAACTATTAATTTGTCTTGTGTTTTTAGTTGCGAAGCGTTGCAACTTCGGCGTGTTTGGATACTATGGGACATGCACCTCCTAGTCTTATGGCTACTTCTCATTGTCATGGCTTTGGAAACAATCAGGTAAATATATATTGCAGAATTTTTATAACATTTGATAATTAATAAAATCTTTTTTGAATCTTTCTAAATAAAATAAACAATGATCTTTTGCAGCTAGTCAGATTGAATGCAAGGGGCCAAATAGGAATTGGTGAAAGATGTGTAGAGGCGGATGGTCAAGGAATAAAATTAGCATTTTGTAGATTAGGAACTGTTGATGGACCCTGGCAATATGATGAGGTATTTAAAATATTATTTCACAACTTAACATATTAACCATTTTCGGAAACTTTAATAATTAAACAATATTCAATATCGTTTCCTTTTGCAGAAAACGAAAACTCTCTTACACAGAGTGCACAAAAAATGTATGGCTCTTCATCCTCAAACTCAACTGTTATCATTAATGCCCTGTGATATACACAATGCATACCAACAGTGGAGCTTCCACCAAATTGATCCACGATGGTGAGGCTGAATTTGATAGTATGTATTGATTGAGAGAATTACCTTTTTTCAAAGGTATCTCATTGTTAGTGATATCACGGTTTTATGGATTTTTTAAATTTGAACAAATTAGATTTATTTGAAAAAGAGACATTAGTTATAGCCATGAATTTTTACAATTCATTTTTATCATAAATTTTTATAAACTTGGAAACCTTCGAAATTCAAAATAGAAACTATTTCAAGATATTTTCTATTTCATGACTCGTGATCATTTTTAATACAGTTTGCAATCTTCTGCGCACAAGTTGAATCTATTTTAATATACTGACAGATGAATTGTCTTTTAATCCGTCAATGCATTTAAAGAAATCTATTAGCATTCCATGTTTAAATTACTTGTATCCAATTATTGTTTTTAATTCTACCAACGAAGCAGCTCACGCAAAGGGAATTTTTGACTGATTATTAAGAAAAATCCCTGAATTTCGGGATCAAATATCCCCGGAGTGTACTTAATATAATACCGAGTATAAATCCATGAGATTAATATACTGTAGATAAAAATATATTAATAAGGTGTGTATCTTGTAAATGATTAGAATTTCGCATCACAAGCTTAGAATTTAATTCTCATCGGTTGTTGAAAAATTTAATGCCATGACAATAAGACTAGCATTCATTCAATGGCATTTGGACATTAAAAATGCACCTAAGTTATATTTACTTCTGACTATCTCAGATATTCTCCTATTGAGTCATTCCAACGTTAATTAAACCGCCTATTTGTAATTTGTTAGCGGTATCAACGTTATAATTGCAAACATTGTTACTGAGCTTATTTTATCTATATAAAATTAATTCTTCTCAATTCTTTTACGTCAGATTGTTTAGTTCTTTGTTTATAAATTATATCATTAAATCGCTTTGAATGAGCAACCATGATTTTTTTAGCATTTTTGTATTGTTGGCACGAGGAAGTATTATAAAATCTGTTATATTATTGCATTAAAAAGTGTTAAAAATGAACTTTAAAATGATAAGTTGTAATAAAGCAAATATTTTACTATAAAATAAAATCATCTTTCTAAAACTTGTGTCGTATTTATGTCCCAACCCTTAATTCCATTTAATACTTTTTTAATTAAAAAAAGTTCTATTAGCATAATTTGTTTTAAAATTAAAATACTTACTAATATAGATAAGAAAATCGTTACCTGTTTTAAATGATTTTATTACGTGCTGTAGTTATAAAAAGTTAGGAAAACAAAACTCAGAGAATGCAACTGTGATGAAAAAATATTTGCGAAGCTACAATTGCAGGAATAACTTATTGCATAGTATTAATGATGTCATCGATTTTCAATATACTGCGAACGGTTTCAGAAGCAAGAGTTATTAAACTTGTAGATACCAAAAGTGGTTGGAAAACTTTTTCCTCGAACATATTTGTAATTGCTCCTTTGCGAACGTTAATTCCAGTCGTAATGTCACCCTGTGCGTGACGATTTCTCAGCTCCGTCACTGTGGCGATCGGATTCAAACCAGCGTTTTCCGCCAAGGTTGATGGAATCACCTAGAACATTTTAATTTGCATTATTGTTTGATAAATTAGTCAACTTAGAAAATCGGTCAACGAAACTTATGTTTTAAAACCTTATTTCTTCACAAAAAGAAAAATACAAACCTCGAGAGCATTAGCGTAAGCGCGTACACAATATCCCTCCACACCACCTAGAGTTTGTCCATAGGCTGCGAGTTTTATAGCCAATTCTATCTCTGGTGCGCCTCCTCCAGCGATCAACGCCTTCTGCTTCACCAAACAACGAATAACACAAAGCGCATCGTGAAGAGATCTTTCGGCTTCATCTAAAACTAGTTTGTTACTTCCACGAACTACGACTGTAACGGTGCGTCCTGGATTTTGGATTCCAGTGATCTGTAAAAAAAATATTTCGTAAGTAATTTATTTTCAATGCAATTGAGCAGAGATGAAACTTGTGAAACTGGAATCTTACTTTAACGAATTTCGAGTTTCCAGTCATTACTTCCTCGCACAATTCAGCACTGGAGAGATTTTCAGCAGTGAAATGATCTAGAGAAGCGATGGGCCTGCAACCCAGAGTTTTGCACACATAGGCAATGTCTTCTCTTTCAACGTCCTTGATGACCATAACCTTAATTTTGTCCAAGAAGTGGATAGCGAGATCGCACAAGGCATCACGAAGAATCGACTTTTGCACCAAGAGTACATTACATCCAGACTTTTTAATCTGCTTAACTATGTTAAGAATATAGGCCCTTTCTTCCTTCAAGACACGGTCCATTGCTGAGTAGTCAGAGACAACAACGTTGTGATCCATCTAAAAAATTATATAAATTTTATTAGTATGTATATAATAAATAAATAAATAAATAAATAAATATAGGCAAAAATAAATACCCAGTTGACGAATCAATATAAAAATGAATATTTACATCAGTTTTTGGTGGCGAAAGACAGAATTGGATGAGTCCAATCTTAGCTTTTTCGATACGTCTAGGTCCATTCACATTGCAAGATTTCTGCGTGAACACAAGACCTTCGATCAACTCTGTATCTTCAATGGTTCCACCAAGTTTCTTTATTACTTTGATGTCCTGTAACAAAAAGAAAAAATTAGAGTTGACTTTTGTTTTAAATATAGAATTTAAATATATTTACAGAATTTGAATCTTTTTTTGTACATACCCTCAAATCGACAGCGGTTTCCTTTCCGGGTTCAACAACTTTTAAAACTGCCTCCACTGCCAAAGGAGCGAGGATGCTCGATTGTTGAGAAACAACCTGCAAACGATTAGAAAAATTCAAAAGAAAACAATTTGCAATAAAATATCAACGAAGATGAAAAAATACAGTTAGTGTTTAAATGGAATGTTAATTACCTTTGAATTCAAAGAAGTAGCAGCTGTTTCGATAAGAGCTCCTTTATCGGACATATTAACGGCTACTCGCAGATCATTTAAAATTTCAACACCTTTTGTTGCAGCAATCTGGAAGGCTTCGCTGATTGAAGTAGGATGGATTCCTTTGTGTAATAAATGATCAGCAGCTTGCAAAATTGCTCCAGCCACAACAACTACACTTGTAGTGCCATCACCTGCTTCTATGTCTTGAGCTTTCGACAACTCTACAAGCTATAATGAAATTTTGAAAGTTAAGATTTTCGTAATTAATTTTATATTAATGTTTAAACATATAAATGTATAGGGTACCATTTTTGCTGCAGGGTGGATCACGTTCATCTCTTTCAGGATAGTAGCTCCATCGTTTGTAATAGTAACTTCACCATTCGCTGATTGAATCTAAAATACAATTTATTATTATTTAATTATATTTTTAACAGGGGCTAAATAGTAAGGTAAAGATTTTGGAGTAGATAAAGAAAATATTTACCATTTTGTCCATTCCGCGTGGACCCAAACTGGTACGGATCGCATCGCTGACAGCTTTAAGAAAGAAAATTAATTAAACTTCAAAATTATACGTGCTCTTTTATTGCATGTATCCGAGTTTTAAATCCGCCATAAAAATAAAGACACAGAACACCCAAAAATGGGTAGAAGGATCCTAGAAAATATGTCTTTGTTCTCATGGTTTATCTATACTGACAAAAATAGGAAACAAAATGCTGTCAGGAAAAAAAATTAATTTCTTAATTTTAATGTCGGCTATGCACGTGGGTTTAAACCACAACCGGTTCGCGACATGACCATAAATGGACAACTCTTACCACCGATAGTCGTCATTGAAGGCCCCCGAAAATATAATTTTTTTAAGGAAAGAATGAAAGATGCATAATTCCAAATAACTTTTATAACAAATTACCTTTTGCAGCGTTGATGTTGCTGCTTCGAATATCCGTAGGCTTAGTTTTATCTTTATAAGCCTGTGGATGGGTGGTGCGTCTTCCATCACCGCTTGCACCTAGTTGAGTCATATTTGCTTTTTTACTTGCACTTCGTGGACAAATCTAATGAAGGGTTTTTTATAAAGCGGAATGTGTAAAATTCCGAGGTATTCTTTAATGTGACACTTTTGCTCCTTTTTCAAGAACAATTGACAAGAAACAAAAGTCAGTCAACCGCGTGCAGAAATAGAAACAACGAGATGGACACGAACACGAATTATAAAGTTATTCAGAGAGTAAACCGCGGTAAAAAGAAGCAAAAAGTAGGAAGAAAAAAGCGGCGATTCTAGGAACTACGAAAGAAGCCGGGAAAATAAATATTGAAATCGTTAAGGATTAAAGTAAACAACGATTCAATGTGACAATTTTTTATTCCAGTTTAACAATCAGACTTTGTTTGTCGACAAAATGGATTTTAAGAGTTAAATTTAGATTCAGTTGAAATGAAAACTTAAAACGGTTCATCACATTGCCACGAGATCGAGCACTATGTCTTTCCGATTGCGATTGGTCAAAATAGTACCGCGGTTCGCGACTCGCCCATGTGTTGTTTTGAAATTCAAAATGTGTTGATATTTATAATTTAGCAGCGATTTTATGATAAACATTTATAGTTATTGTGTCAAAATATCAACGTAAAGTTGTGTTACACATGCCGATGAAATCCGCACTGAATTATGAATGTTTTACATTAGTTGTAAAATAATTTCATCTACCTTGACATAAGGTGAGAATTTCATTCAAATTTTTTTCATAATCTTCATAAATCTTTGGCCTCACGTGAAATATCACGTATTTGTCTTGATTATTTATACAAATTCGATATAAATTTGTCAAATACGTAAGTAACAGGTCGTAAATGTACTGGAAATATCCTAAAAAATTTATCAAACAGAAATACCCCGTTTTAGGTTAGAATGCTCTGAAAGATTTTGTTTCTTTTGATTGTTTTGTGGTTTCAAATATTTGAACATATTATTTTTATCTTATTTGTATTCTTTACTGCACTGGTAGTCTAGTGTTCAATGGTATATCATGTAATTTCATAGATTCTTTTTACAATGACAGTCTGTACTTAATAATTTTCGAGAAAACCGGTTAAACTTGTTTATAAATATTAAATATAACCTTTATCAATAAATTAATATTGAACTAAGGTTACTATACTAGTTTAAACGGTTGAAACGCAATTAAAAATTACATGTATCGTACAATCTATTTAATCGGTTAGGTTTTTGTATTTATTTTTATCTGAAAACAAAAGAGCTGTAAAAGTACACATCATTGTTATAATGTAATATAAAAGTTATCTCCGTTATCTAAATTTACCTTGGTTTATGAGTTCTCACACAGGCTCATCTCAATGCGCTTGTTCTTTCCTTCGTAAGAAATAATAATCATCTTTTTAAGATTTTTTACAACATGATGAAATCTTGATTTACATATTCATGAACTTTTTTCTCTTCTATCATTCTTTCCTGAATCGATATTCTAGTTGTTTCTCAGTTTCTTCAATATAAGGTTATAAGTAAAACACAATACTAAATTTTTCTTGAACAGTGACGGCTTTGAAAACATGATACTCATTTAATCTTAAAATATCGGCAGTAAAACATTATTCATTGCAAACAGCATCATAAACCATACAATTAAAAGTACTTAGCGTCGTTAAATTTCCTCGGTTTAAAATCTCATTCCTGTTTTATAATGAAATACAAGCGCTCTGATGACAATGAAATTTTTTATTTCTAAAGATCATTAAAATCAGAAAGTGTATTTTAAAGGAGCCGTGGATACGATATTAAAATGGAACTCTTACTACAATCTGAGTTGTAAACAAATAGTAAATAGATTTACATGTTTATTTATGTCATTATCTGACAATTATTTATTGGGTTAAAGGTGAAAGAACTTGAAAATCAATTGTCTTTACAAGTAAAAAAATTATTACGGGGCCCACGTGCGACATTCTTACGTGGGATAATTTATTCATGTTAGCATCAATTTACACAAACCTACAACTTAATCCTAGGAGATATTTTCAGGAAAATTTGAATTTAGGATTTCTCTTCAGGTGCTATTTCGTAGGAGACTTGATTGCTGCTAAGCATAGGACACAAACATTAAATATTTATCTAAGCAATACTACTTGCAACATCCGAGCCGATCATACATTTGAATCAAACTATTTTTTGAAGTCCTTATTCACAATTTTCAATTTAAAAAAATGTACTATTCTGGTTCCTTATTACAAAATCAAAGAGAAGATTCTAATTTTTACAGTCTGGGATTTAGCAATCAATATATGTAATTACCATGGATTTAAGTTCCATTTCAGATTTCTTTAATTTAATTAACTTCTCAAATGTCAAAGGTTTTCTAGGGAAGAGGCTATCATCCACTCAATTTCGAAACTCTCCTATTTCTATACCTAAAATTGTACTTATAACATTCTCTAAAGAGGTAAAGAGAATTTAACACACCAGAGTAAAGTCATTAAAGAATTTCTGCCTGATAACACATAACAGGTTTGAAATTGAAATCCTGATCTTCCAAGAACCTAGAACACTCTCTAAGATTCTAGCTATATTATTCCTCACGGAATCAATTCGTCCTCTAATTTTTTTTTTATCATCCATAGATAATCTCCACATCTCTCATCAGCGAGGCGCTTAAAAAATTTCACCTTCGAGCAAAATGAATGGAAGAATATCGGCCAGTGAAGCGAAGAGAGCGATTCTACGCCAGTGGCCTTTACTCACACGTGCATGCACACTGGGCACACTTTAGGCTCAGCGCACAACGGTTTTAACATTCGTCCACAAACAGTCGGCGCGGTCAGAATCGAAAAAGCACCACTGGATCATCGTTCGATAGCCTATCGAAAATTTGAAAATCTGCTCCGAGATACAATTCAAGTTGGGCAAAATAATATTGTCATCATAAACTGAAGAGAGACCATGGCAAAGAGCCATACCTTCCACGACCTTTATTAATTTCTGTGCCAGCGATGGCAGCCCAATTCGTTACGGATGACGTGCTCTGCTGCAACATCACCTGAGTATCTGAGCACCTGTTTATTGCGGACCAACCGCTCCGGAACAAAGTGACGCTTTTCCACTTTTCAAGCAGATTTTACTTTCAACAGCGTCAAGAAGTTGCATCGGGAAACTGTACTGCGGTGATGTTTTTTAGTTGTGAATAATCTCTGTTTTCAAACGGTTAGTTTGACTCGTCGCAATTCCGCGCGTCTTACCTGGAGTGAATTACAGTGTTTTTCATCGAGTATTTTGCACCGAGTGCGTTGTGCGTTGTATGCAGATATAAAACCTGCTGTGAAATTGGTGTTGGCTTGGGTTATTCTTTGGTGATGCTTTCTCCAAAATCGAATACGCGAATTCTTAGAAAGTTTTGGTCTCCCTTTGCCTCCAGGGCAACGTTTCAGGCAATTAGTAAGCAGTGGAGAACTCAATGAGAGTATGACATTACGATGAACGTCCCTATAGTCTCTGGAGATATCGACGATGAGGGTTATAAGCCACGTTTTGTCAGGGTGAGTTTTTATATTTTTTTGTTATTTTTTAGAGTAGAAATTTTGTTTAGAGAAGAAGATGCGACGTTGATATTGCTGCATATATAATTGAGGAAAAAAGTATAAGAATCTTTTGTGGCATTTTTATGAGCATGATAAATAGAATGTGCAGAAGATCAGAGATGCATTTTATAATTTTTTTTCAAAGTTTAAAGTCTGATGATGCCAAACTGGTCTGCCTTCGAATTTCAAAGCTTAATATTTTTAATTTAAATGTCTGGCATGGAATTTTAATGCCTCCTGAGACCTTACACTGAAAATAGAAGCACCAAAATTTTGAACTCAATGTCAATAAAATCTTCGATTAAACTAACTAAAATTGAACCTGTCTTCTCTTATATAACAAAAGTATTATTACCGTTGATAAATCAGCTTTGCTGCACGTGTTAAAGGATATAATATTTAAATTTTCGAAACTAAATTTAAATTTCTATACGTGCATTTTTTATCAAACACAATAAGAAGAACCTGTCCTTTCGGAATGAAAATGCATTTAAAATTCTTGATCTAAAATGTAAAGCAATTATACACAAAAGACATCCTCTTCAAGCACAGGAAGTTCCTTCAAAAAATCAGTAAAGGGAAAGTTAACTAATGACAAATGCATAATTTCTAGAATTTGTTAACTATGCAATTCCTAACACGGAAACTCACGATGATTCAATTTATAAATTTAAAAACGTAGAAGAAAATAATATTTCAAATTGTAATAATACTCAGCTTGATTTTATTTTTCTATCTTTATCATTTTTATGACGAATAATATTTATAAAGCAGCATTGAGAAAAGGAGTCATTAACAGTTCCTTGAATTTTGCACTACTATAATTTCTGCATTGCAGTATGTCATGTTGCAAAGAACCTTTGTTATCAAAGCCTCTGTATAATTTCATGACATAATTCTCTACATCATTTTTTTATTGAATCTTGAAGTTTTTATAAAAAATCGAATAATGAAACTACATACGACTCATTAAAATATTGTTTTTGCATAATTTCAACCTCAGACATACAATCAAAAGGCAAATTATTTATAATAAAAACAATTCCTTTAAAAGTTTCAAATCTGAAAAATTTTTTAAGTGTCTTAAATACGCATATTACTTCTCATTTACCTAGTTAATCTAATAGTAAAGAATTTGCAATTTGTATAAATTAGCATAAATCATAATAAGACTTTCCTCTCACGTAATCAGACTCTCGTAAACTATACTTTTTTTTTCCTTCTAAAGATGTTTTTCTCTTTGCAATCGCACAGTTTAAAGTCTAACTTGCATATTTAGAAAAAATGAGTTCCATTCTAAGTATTTTTCTCGCGAATATGTATTCTAAAATAATAATATAATAGCTTTGTGAAATATTTCGAAAGACAAGGAGAAAAACGTTATTGAGTAATAAGACATTCTTTAAAACGTTTACCCGGATTGGCTCGTCTTGAGGATATTGATGATACTTCGTGACATCATTCTTAATGAATCTTCAATTCTTGAACGTGCTTTCAAATATATAGGATTTATCATATCAGAATTTTATTATAGTCTTCAGAATACCTGGCACTATAAAATTATAGACGCTTAGTCTCGTTTTTTTCATGCAGCTTAGATGTTGAGTAATACTTAGTTTTTGTTCCTGACAGACTTCTGTCCTTTTCCAAATTGAAAAAAGCCTTCGTATTTTCAAGTTTACACGGAGAAAAATGGAAGTTAACGGTTTAGTAACCTTTACACAAATTCAGTAAACAAAACTTTTATTATAAAGATTAGGAATTTGTTTAAGAATTTGTTTAGGAATGATTACTGTATTTTTGGACTCTGTCTTATAATAAAAGTTTTGTTTACTGAATTTGTGTAAAGGTTACTAAACCGCTAACTTCCATTTTTCTCCGTGTACCATATTTTGTATTCACGGGTATTCCCCAGCGGGCAACACTTCTTAACTTCAGTAATCTAACGAGAACTTGTGCCTTCAGCGTTGTATGGTTGTTGTAAAATCATCCAAAATAAAACTGTGAATTCTTGAGTATGATTTCATCTATTTAGCCTTGTAAGTAGTGAATTTCATGGGGTAATTGATTGACTCACGGATCACGATCACTATCCGAATTAATCAACTTTGATTCTAGTTTTGATTTGCTTCCTTCAGCTATCAATCAATTCATTTATTAGGTAACGGCCTTCAGAAAAAAATACCTAATGAATCTGATAAAAATCTGACGAATCTGATGATGAGTCTGACGAATCTGATAATATAGAAAAACAAATATTGTGAAACGAAATATTTTTCCTCTGTTTTGTTTTTGCTCTTAACGATCCACTTATAAGAAAGAATCTAACTTTTTACAGGATTAAGAAAAAGTAAAAAGGCAATGTATTTTCTCCAGTAAACATATGTCATTAAATTGCAAATTTAGATTATAGCATCGATTTTATTTGCATGAGAGATTAGATGACTGGAATTTGCAATACTTTCTTTTTTAACTGTAATTACGAGTAAAATCAAATGCACTATAAAACTCTGATCTTTGAACAACTTTCTAAAACAAACGTAGAATTTTCTTCTTTAAAAACCGCTTATTGAGAACCGGAAACTATCAAACATCGGAGAGTTTCTCGCAGAGTCGTTTCTTGACATTTTGGAAAACGATCGTTCGCATTTAATGCCAGAACTTTATCTGGCAGCACAATATATATGTCTTAAGAAACACGCGTTATGTCGTGGAAACTGTACCACTTGTACATTGTGTGGAGGTATTGTGTGAATTAAGTTTTACGTGCCATGTGAACACTTTGAACGAACCTTGCAATTATAATCGCGAGGAACAGGAAAAAAACTAGTATACTCGTTACCTGATTTCACATCGCTCTTAGGGAAATGAGATTGATCCGGATATAAATCATACATAAGATTTCTTTATAAGTTCATCAAGATTTGGAGACCTTTAACAACAAAAAAATTATTATCTGATGACGATAAAATCATTCAATCGACGTTCAAACTCAAGTTCATCCAACAATTTTAATTTAAATATTTTAAACATATACATTGTAAATTCTGGACTCGCTAAAAAAATTATTGAACAAAAAAAATTGTCAGATATTCGAAACACATGTTGCATCAGAATATTCAAATGAAGTTAAAAAAGTGTCCCATTTTTTTATGTTATCGTGTAATTAACACATCTGTGTTTGTTTAGAACATATATATAACGTATATGATTTGACGAAGGTCGTGTTTATACAATAGCATTAACTTTTGTCATTCGTTATATGGTTTCTGTCTATTGTATCTGTGTGCATGATGATGCGCACAAAACTGTGAAACATTCGAATACGAAAAATTCCACTGGACAAGAAATCTAAAAAACACTTCTGAAAATTGAGCAGTGAATCATCACTCACATCGATCTCAGCTTTGTTAAATATTTTTTACAGCTACGTTGTTTTGTCTTGTACAAAGAATAGTAGTAGTCACTTTTCTGCCAAGACACAAATAAATCTTCAGCATTTTACGACAATGTGTTCTACCCGGTGTTGTTTCATTGTCTTGTTTTATCACAAAAAGTTCTCAACACTTTCTATGGGGCAAAGGGATATTCTCACCACTTTCAGATGAAGTCTTTCTGACTAGAAGCCTGTATTTCATCAACAGATAAAACTTTGGTGTCATTGTGCACAGAACAATCCCCTACTTTCTCGCGACTGTTACTTTACAACTGTCTCGTGACCTTCACTTTACTATATTCCTTACAAAACTTTTTTTTGGCACAACAATTCTTACACTTCATAAAAATTCTCACATATCATAAAAATCTGCAAATCTTAAGTGAATGAAGTTTGTAAACAGTGACTTTGACTGTTTAGCAAACAATTATGGCAAATCTTGATAGTTATTTAACAAGTACATTACTGTGGTCACCTTGTTTGTAGTTACATAAATAGACTATGTAAATCGATCGCTGATTGTGCAACTTGTTACATAAATCGCGAATGTCTGTTATGGTAAACGTGTGACTCGCGGTCATTCATACTGCGCCTTCGCAGGTTCATTTACTCGATTTCATCGTTATCCATTGTTCAAAGAACATTTCCTTTTTGAATTTTAAAACTATTCTCACTGCTTCACAGTCCATATAAAAGATCCATCTTAACTTTTGATAGTTAATTATCAGTAAATCAATTTTGATCTCTTTCTTTTGAATAACAGCAGATCAATCAGACCTAAGATTATCTGATATATTGCTCTATTTAATGTTTTTATTTCTTGATATACCCTAAAGAACTCAACGTATTGACATTATGTATAGATGCTTATATCAAGAAAGGAAAAAATTCTGAAATGAATGAGTTAATTCCCTACACAAAGTGTAACAAAAGACTTGAGGATGATTGGATATTAGTTACACCGAGTAATGCAATCCCACTGGTTATTGAACGGTGAACGGGACGTGACGTCATCAAGGCAGGTGTTATCCAGACTAGTGACTTCCGGTGGTCATGCTTCAATGGATAGCTGTACTAAAACCTTTTCAGAAAATTGACATTGAACACACGATTCTTACATGCACTTCAGAGTGTATTGGTTGCGCTTCACTTAATCGATTTTTCACCTATTTGCAATGTTTACAAATGACTCATCAATTCCAGATATATTTCTTTCTTATCTTAATCTAAAATCAGATAGATATCAATGGTAGTAACTGTTTTTCCGCCAAGGTGAATGAACGATCTGAAGAATAGATATACAAATTTAGGTTCAGAATTGGTGACCATGAAAATATGAATAGAAAAATCGATTCCAAAGTGTAGATTGCAGAATATGTGATTTGACGCCTTTTGCTGATAGTTTTGAGAGATTTGCCTTACAACCTGCAATTTGCATAGATGCATTTCGTAGAGCATAACCAGGACACGATGAATCGTGATTTTTTTTTATCTTTTCGAGAATATTACACTGTTTGTCCATTGGAAGTGCTAGGAGCAACCATTATTACCACCACAGAGGAACAAGCATCCTCAGTGTTGAACGGTTACGAAGGCGGAAATGCTTATCATTATCTTAGACTGGGAGCCTTTAATGCTTGGTTTAGCACCAGGTTCAAGGGACTTCCCCTACTTATTATACATATACACTTCTCCTTTTGTTTCCTCGAAGCCAGACGAAACTATGCATGTAGTCCTTCTTCCAAATATTCGTTGGACATTTGCTAACGGCCGCTGTTTCCGGTAGCATGATGATATACTCAAAAAGAGTTCTGGTTAAAGTTACTGAATGCGTCTGGATAAAAAATTTGTAATGTTAACAAGAATTCAGGTTAATATGACTAGAAAGTTCTGGTTAATAAACCATGGTGTTTACTATGCGGTAATTTAAGGAAATCCAGGAAAATTTGTCAGATCCTAATAATTTTTTAAAATCACTAGAGTTCTTAGAAATCATTTAAAATTTCTAGGAAATCCCGAAACTTCTAATATGTTCTTTTAACTAGAATTGATAGTAAAGGCATATTAAAATTATTTTCTGATGATTAAATTGTAAACTTAGATTTTCATGTTCTAAATTATATTTCCTATATTTTTCTGTTTCCTGTGTATTTTTAGCATTGTGTGTATTAGTCACAGGATGAAAATATCGTGATACACTCACGTTTCTAAAGGAGGAACATGCAACGAGGGTTGAATATTAATTTGCATTACAAGGGGGAAATGTTGAATACAGCTATAAGTTTTATAAATTGTAAGAAGCATTAAAAATGAGGAAAGACTGAAAATAATTTTAAAAAGCAGTAGAATAAAAACTTCATCTACTGTAATAATATAATTATTGTCTTTACTTTGTTTTCTATAATATTTTATGATAATTTTATCCATAAGGAAACTATTGACTTTTAGACCATTTTTATTTAAATAAAAATTCCACTTACATTTCTGTAATATGCAAATGAAAGTAATTTAAAACTGTAATCCAAGATCGCATGAAAAATTAAATTACAAACAACCGACTTTTTGATTTGAATTAATGGATTTAAAATTCTATCTGGCTACCGTGTAAAGAATTAAAGATATGGTAGCAGCCCATGAGCAGAGCCTCTTACGCTTTTAATTAATCGGTACCAAACACGCAATTTAAATTGAGTTTTATAAATATATTACCTAGTGATTCCCCACGAGATTTGTAAAAAAGCAAAGAGGAATGCCAGTTATAATGACATGGCTTATATCTAGTATGTACATACTCGCATGAGAGGAGTGGCGACAATATTATTTTTTCTCAATAGTGGTGAAAGGCATAACTGCAATGGCGTAGAAAGGACGGACACTTATACATACATTTATAGGACACAAATTCCACACGTGGTTCGCATTATTTTCCTTTTTCGCGGCGGAAAGAAATTTGCAGTTTAGAAAACTGAAAATTGCATTTAGACTTGGCTTTTCATTTTCTTTTCTTCAATATCCTTACATAAATAGGTAAACAATCACAAAACAAAATACAAGTCGATCGCTGTTAGGAATTTAACTTCTCATACATATTTTCTTTCGAATTTCGTTAATTGAAAAACTAGAAACCTTAAATTTTCCAAGAATAAATGTTTATCGTTTATTACAAGGATTGGAACCAATTTTGCGAGTTGTTTCACTATATAACTAAACAGGTTCTATTTCTTCAAACAAAATTTCTCAATCATTTGTAGGTGCAAATGGCTTTGTAATCATTACCAGTCATTGCACGTTTGAGAATTGGCATGAGATGAAATTCTTTCTTTTCAAGTTTCAGTTTCTTTCAGTGAAAGTTGCTTTCAGACATTTCAGTTGTTTCTAGACAATTTTTCAAGATTCAATTTTCAGATTACTTATACAGTAAATTATTGGCAAATTGAAGTCTGAGGATGACGAGAATATTTTAGCAAGGAGCAAAAAAGAAAGTTCTAAACTAGGTGATCAGAAAGACGAGATGAGAAATAGAAAAAAAATTTCTTTATGGAGAAGAAATTTGAGCTTGATTAATTGAGGCCGCAGGGGTATTTGAAATGCGGAACAAGCGAGGAACATATTTTAATCTGAACTTCTACTCAGGAGCGTATGATCTTAGAAATAATTTCTCATGCTTTTGCAAACAGAACCAGTTTACATATTTAGAATCGTTAAAACTGCGGAACATAATACCCCTGAAGACTTTACTGACTTTACTCCTCTAATCAGAAGCCAAGCTACGCCGCTGGTGCTTCTATAACGTTAACGCCATAGCTTTATGGTGTGTACCTGTCAGCTCATGGCATCCTAGAGATTCTGTCGGCCTACCATCCCCAACCTCGATCCTATCCCCATACCACTTCCTCTCCCCACTTAGAGTTTAACTCTTTCTTCTTCCTTCTGCTCCGTTCGGTAACCTGTAGTATGCCATCGTTCTACGCGTTCAAGTCACCTGAATCCCGGTGTGATCTACTAACTAATAACTAGAAACATCATCTAAACAGTTCAATTCATTAATTAGTTCTCCAATCAGTTTATATTGATTCTTTAAGTAGCGGCTTCACTGAGTTTTTTTTAATTCATTGAGAATTGAGAATTTGAGAATTTTAACTACTCTAGATTGGAGAAGATTGAACCAGTCAGATTGCAGATTGTTCAGTCATTGGGAGCAGACATGAAGTGTGGATATTGAGTGACCAGTTGCGAGTGATCAGATACGAAATTAATTAAAGCCAGGGGTCATTAAGCAACTTATTAAGAACAGAAATTGACGTCGGTTACGACCCAATTTTTGTTGTTATTAATCAATGTTCATCGGTGCAATCACTTTGTGAGAAGTGCACGCACTTCCGGTTCTAGTGATGGACGTGAAAGGTGCGTGCTGATGAGATTCAGTGACTCTGGGTTAAGATGAAAAGAAATAGGGTGCAGAGAGACTTAAAAGACACTTGAGGATTATCATAACATGGAATATAGTTTTAGTATTTCTCCTAGAAAAAAAAACTGCCAATGTGAAATTACTGTTGAAGGTACTAGAGACAATAATTGCGAAAAAATTGCTTAAAAGAGGAAGGCTGAGAGAAAGCAAAAAAAAAATACTAGAAACTAAAGAATACAAAATTTCTCACATAATAGTTGATCTCTAGACTCTTTTAAGTTCAGCTTAAACTGGAAATTGTGAAAGAACTTTTGTTTCGTGTAAAAAGTGAATGAATCGTGAAAGGAAGGAGGTTTAAATTCCAGTGAGTGTATCCAAATGAAAGAGTGGATTCCTTGTTCAAGGATAAGAACTCTTCACGTTATCCACTTCCTGTTGCATTGAAAAGCGCATGCAAGGTGCATTCGTGAAGACCACAACGTTCCGCAACATAGACTAGAGGACGTCGGACTCGAAAAATTGTAACAATATTTATCGCAATTCGAGCATGCTGATTCTTCCAAACATTAGACTCCAGGTAATGAACAGCATGCTAACGGCATTATTAGATTCTAAAGTCGTAATTAAAACACTCCACTATTCCCCGTTAACGTTGTTCTCTCTCTGGTTAGTCTACTATAATAGTCTACATTATAGTTTGTTAGAAAAAAAATTATACGAGGTGTTTTATGCCGCGCATTTGTTATGGAATAATTTCACGTCGAGCATGTTCTTTTGTTGAGGGTGCAACGGAACGTGAGAGGTGAAACGTGAGATTTTGTAGACAATGCGAGGTTCTGCTCTGGTCTGCAAATCAGGTGTGAATTTTAATCTTTGAGAATCAGTTACTTTATTAATTCATTATTGGGAAACGAAGAATTAGATCAAACGCTTTAAAGACGACGTTTATAGCAGCTACCATATCCGTTATGTTCAGTGGTAGAGTTATTGAATTATTATGTACATTTGGAAATTAATTAATTTCTTTTAATTGTCTTTTTACGGTCTACATATGACGACCTCATGAAATTTTCCGTGATTTTTTATTTAAAGGATATTTTATTGAAGTTATTTTTGCAATTAATTGAAGCAATGAAAGTGTCCTGAAATTTCAGGACAGTGTGACTTGTAACTTGTTTTGACATACGAAACCGGAAGAAACAACGAATAAATTTGCTCATTTCACCAGCTCTCTCCTTTTGCACTCGATTAAAGTTAATATATAGAAAAATTCTAGTTTCGTGCAATATGTGATTACAGTCTTGATTACGCGGTCTATAGTTATCGCTCACATCGCAAAGAATGCCTTTACTGCATGCCACGAAAAGTATGTAATTTAAATTGTTTCATAAGAATTGTCTGCCATAAACGCTTACTTAGTGACCAACCATACAAGACACTTATTAATAAAATATGTTACGTAATTCAGCCGAAATCTCTTTAAATGATTGATTCATATTTCACAGAAAATCGCTGAGAATTATTTTAATAGGTATTGCAAATTGAAGCAATACTTATAAGAATTACAATTTGGATCGTATATTTTACTGCACGTGGCTGCAATTATTTACCATTACTATAGCATAATACTGAGTATAATACATAATACTACAAATTATAAAGCTACAAATTATATCATAAAACTACAGATATTTATTCTGGAATGATTTCATCTTTATTAAGATCTAATTTTTAGACCTCCATCTCTTAATTAATTCTTGATTCACACCCAGTCCGTACAATATGTACATTTACATTCATTATTTACATATATTCGTATATTACTAATTCTTACGCTTATTAAACTTCCGTCAGGAAGTAATGGGAGGTCTTACTGCATAAAATGCTATGTAAAAAGAGAAGAGGCATCTTGAGTTCGAACTCGAGTTTAATTAAAGCCGAGCAACATGTCTTGATACACTGTAGGTATCAGTGCTTTACGATTATAGTGATACATGCATCCTTATTGGAGTTATATTTCTTTCACCCATGGATGCCACTTTGCCAGTAAATATAATCGAAATGAATATGTGTCTCTAATAAATACGCACCTATAATAAATACCTGGCCATAATAAATACGTGCCTGCAATGTACTCGCGCCTATATAATAAATATAACGAATCGATGTAAGAACTAAAAATAAGTTCACGGATTGCGGATGAAATTCTACATTTTATGGGCACGTTTCTCTTTGATTGTTAACTGTGGTTAGATACTTACTCGGTAGTATTAGTATACTCAATTGTCTTCCCTCGATTGCTGGTAATTCTTTATCGATCACTGAGAAAGTGACAGTGAAGCATCTTTCAATCTATTTTGTTCTGCTTCACTTGGATTTGCAGCTTCACTTGGAGTTACAGCTTCACTCGTCTGTGAAAAGTCATTCAACCTATTCTTTGCATTATTAATTAATTAGATTGGGCTGTCAATCTCTACTTACGTTTCTTATTATTCTCTCTTAACTTTTTTGAGAGTTACATAACTTTTAGAGGTCCATTATGATATATCTACGAGTTTTTCCAGTTTAAAGTTGTTCAAATATGTAACCCTTGAAAGTTTCGACGAGGTTTTGAAGTCTTCGAAATTAACTATTCAGAATCTTAAATTTATGACATACAATCGTCTGACATTTACTGAAGACCAAATCCCTCTCAGAAAACTGGTCTTTTAGTATCGAATTTTTATATTTAGAAACTTAAATATCACATTGATTATGACTTTTTTTCTCATTTGACGAATGAATACATTTGAAACTGGTAATGTTGGCCCAGATTTACTCAGGATCAGCAATCTAAAGATTATAGATTGCATTTAGGAAAAGGTATGTAAAAGAGGTTGTTTACCTCGAATTGGTGAAAGGGTCTTAACATGCTCGAAAAAAGCATTCAATACTTTGCATCAGTTCAGTATTAATTATGCAATTAAGTATGTTTAATAATTAAGACTCAGATTCTATCTTCATTGATTTTTTACAAAATTAACTACCAAATTTAGATGATGTTTACATTTAGCAGGTTGTAAAAGAAACCTTGAAAATCCAAGCCTAGTCACTTCTCTAAAAGTTATATGAGTTGACAGAAGTTTATGACTATTGGCTTTTTTTACTTGTTTGTACATAAGAAATTTGATAGTGTCCTTGGTGATTTCGTTTATCGCTTTTTATGAAGATTGTTTTATTGTGTGTGACGGCTAAGTGGCTTGGAAGGATATAATGTGTCATTCTGAAACCATCTTCAGCGTTGATTATTGCAAAGTCATATTGGAAGTTACCTGGAAGACTTATCAGTAAATCGAATCAGGTTTAGTGACTTGTTTTCATTGGAATTTTCTTTTTTTTTATTAGTTTTTATCGTTCACTTTTGTAGTTGTTTTCGATTCTTCTATAGAGAATCTGTCAGTATCAGATAAATCACTTATTAATATTAAAAATTTTTTTGTCTACTCCTTTTCTACATAGACTGTATATCAATTAAGATCTAGAGCAGATTTTGTTTTTAGTTCATCTAATTGGCCTAATTACGTGCTTGAGTTAGAAATCTATCTGTCACATCTAGAAAACCTGTAAATGTGGAAAAAGAATTTTATCAGTTCTCAGAAACTTGAAGAAATCATAAAATATATGGTAAAAATTGGACTAAATTGAACATTATTCTTCAGTTGAGTGGATGATTACAATCCTAGCAGCTTTCAAGTCCAATTATCAAAATGACTGAGATTTAGAAAAGGTAGCAGCTCTGAAGAGGTAGTTTCGGCAGAAATTTTATTCAAAATAACTGGTTATGAAAACGCTTTAAAATCCTTGAGTTAGAAGAATCTATACATATATCAAATCTAAAAAAATGTGGAAACCTGGAGACGTCATAAAATATGATCAAAATTCGACTAAATTGAACATTTTTCCTCAACTGAGTAAATGATTACAATCGTAGCAATTTTCAAGTCCAATTTTCAAAATGACTGGGATTTATAAAAGGTACCAATTCTAAAGAACCAGTTTTGTCAGAAGTCAGGATTCAAAGTGATGATTTATGAAAAAGCTTTAAAAGGAAATGCATTTTAACGATGTATAAAGTTTGCAAATTGGACAATTTAATGCTTGAAATTTAAAAGGCGTTTCCAATGAACAATAAAATGTAAAAACCGGAAGCCGGATATTTCCGGTGGTGAATTGTCTGATGAATTATGTTGTCCGTTCACCGAACCCAATCGACCAATGACAGGGTTAGGTGAAATCGGAATCGGAAATCGACGCAGAGAATGTTGTGCGCCGCTGTAATTGCGGAAGCCACTGCAGATTGCTCTTTGGTTCACATAAATCGTTTCTGTATAGTGGCCGATAACATAAGATCGTCCTTTTCTACCGGGATATTCCATTGCTGGACTCGCGTTTCTCATTAGACATTGATGCAGTACCCCTACCTTCTTCTTAATCCTTTTTCCACATTCCACACCGTGGTGGTTTATTTTCTTCAAAGTGAACTCGTTCCTAAGGAAGTATGGAGTAGTCAACAGACGATCTGGTGCAGTCCTACGTAATCGTCCCTTTAGCCTTCGCGGAAGAGCATTTGAGCATTTTCTCCTTACGCAACGCGTCAATATTGGCTAAAGAAGTGGACAAAATGTGACGCAAGCTGTGACGGATCTAAATGCCGGAAAATTGCCGATGGGGGAACATTTCCTAATATCCAATTCATTCCCGATAGTTTATGAAATTACAAGTGTTAGGAAAGCATAGACTTATAGTTTTCTGAAGGAATTTTTGTATAATGGTTATCCCCAAGGACTGGTTTTCAAATATTTATGTCTTGCATGATAGCAAGCAAGTTTCCCTAACTTTAATTTTGATTAAAAAATAGATGTGGAACATGAGAATGTGGAACATGAGAAGTAAATAAAAAGTAGTGCAAAACAATATCATGTGGGGACAATAAAAAACTGACATTATCATCAGTATCAGCATCCAGTGAAAGCTCAGAATATCTGTAGGTCTACTTTTTTAAATAGTATCAGTTTGTAAATTACAATCCTTGTAAAGTTCTCAGAGGACAAACAAATTAATAATATTGCATACAAGTACTTGTCTTGTGAAAATAAGAACAATAATCATTAGGACTCTTATAATTAGAGACTTTCTTGTAGCTATTCTTTTTGACTTATAAGGGGATAAATAAATACACTTTTAAAAGGGCGATGCCTATGTCTTCGTAACGCTTGGAAAGCGCTAGAAAAGACATTTGTTTCCCGTCACGCAAATTAGAAGCAACGACCATGCAAAGGATATAAAACTTCGAACCCTCGCTTCTTTACCATAAACTGTACTGACCTATGCCACTCTACACAACCTGAATATCAACCAAATATAGCCAATTCTCAACTAAACTGACATGGAAGTATTTTAAAAACTACGTAATAAGTTACATGTACAGAAAGACAACTTTTGTTGCACAATTCTAGACAAATTATTATCCAATCAGCTTCTTTTGGCGAGATTCCAATTTTGTAAAGACTGCCGGAGAAAGTCTTATGTAGCGACATTTTTTTTTGAAAATTCTTTGATTATGTAAAATGGTTCTCACGTCCTTAGTTTAGACAAGGAAATAACTTCTTTTTATATCTACAGTTTAATTTTTCTAATGATCTTATAATGGATTGCTTCCTTAACCATTAGGTGATCATTATCATTATAGAAATTCATACATTTACTTCAAGGGATAAAACTCTTTTAAAGTATTTACTGTTCGATAAATTGAAAGTATTTTAATTTTTTCTAATACAAAATAAACATTTTGCAATTAGTTGACCGGAAGAATTGAAAAATTTTATAGGGAAGAATCGAGAATTTGAAATCATTTGGCGAATTTCGCCATTCCACAAAAGATAAATTGAGACATTAGAATTAGACATAGACATTTGAAATTATAGAAAAAACGTTTCTTCTCCTGCATTGAGAATTTCGAATGTCGCGTGTATGAAAATCGTTTTCACTTCATGAAAAGAAACAGCTGATGTGTCACGTGAACGATGACCTAGTACCTAGGCTCTCAAGAGTGGCGCACGTCTTACAACTTTGCTAGCCTCTCATTGTCGTTGCTTTTCCTTCATCACGGTCGCATTCCGGCACACATATCTCCGCATGCAAACTTTCATAGTAAATGTTGAAAGTTCAAACGAAGGTTCTTAGGTCAGATAACAGCAAGAGTATTTCTCTGACGAGAATTTTCTGTCTAAAAAAACTGATTTACTGCTATTCTAGTAACTCATGTCATCATTTCAAATACTGCATCGAAAATTGGTTTTATAATTCATATAATTGCACAATTTAGAGGTAGACATAAAGCCAATTTTCGAAATGCGTAAATCTGAATAAAATGCAAATTTTCCCGAAATTAGGGTGTGAGTTGTGGTTCTGCATGA
Organism: Synergus umbraculus; assembly: GCA_900474325.1. Classification (NCBI taxonomy): domain Eukaryota; kingdom Metazoa; phylum Arthropoda; class Insecta; order Hymenoptera; family Cynipidae; genus Synergus; species Synergus umbraculus. The sequence continues at coordinate 66,845 of UCOK01007017.1, forward strand.
CAATTTTGCGAATCTTCTCGAAAGGAGAAAGTTCTGTTTGTCAGTATAAACATTTAGGATTCTTTTTTTAAGTACCCGCTGATTGATGCTAATTAGCACATATAACTAATACCTAGAAGCTTAAATGCTGCATATCGACGTCCAATTAACAATTCACGTGCGAAAAGTGCTTAGGGTATGCCTTTGGATTTCCTCATTCACGAGAAGCTATTTTTCTTTAAAAGAAACTCTTCCTCTTCTTATATTTCAATAGAAATCTTTTATAGCTCAGTTACTAAGGTTGTAATACTTCCTTCTTAAATTATTCTCTATAACAAAAATATTTATTATTTATTTGAATATTAAAAGATACGATTGGTGTCTTCAGCCTTGGATACCTTCTACTAATTTAAAAATAACTAAAATCACTGATCCATGATCAATCCACAAAAACCAATAAAAATTAAGAAGCCTTTTTTTCTGGTTCCACTCATTAACTTCTGATTATGATCCTTGGGGAATGTTGAACTATTCAATTCAGCCCAAGGTCACAGAACTGAAAAGGATTTTTCCTCTGCATGGTTGATTTGTTATGATCTTAATTTTACGACCCTAGTCTATTTTTAAAATCTATCGAGGACATCTATTAAAAACTATTAGACATCTACTTCTCACATTTTCACAGTCATATGCCTAATCCATTTTCTAATACCTTCTTATCAGCTGGCCTTCCATTTATTTCCGCGATTTTATATTTTCTTTGCACATCCGATACTGTTGATCGGCCATGCATGAAGCACAAAATATGATAGCACCTATCTTAAGTGTCCTCGCAGTTCAAACTAACCTTGCATCGCTTTCGAATCTTAATTAGAGTTCCGACGAGGCTTCGACCTTCATACATTTTATATTCGTTTTAAAATGTGAACCCACTTCGAGTGCAGATGATAGAAGATGATCGTTTTATTTTTCTCCAACTGGTTTCGTGAGCTTGCTCGACGATGCGTTATTATTATGAATAAATGTGGTCGACACCATTTTAGTTTCTTTTTGGTTCAGAGTTGCAAGGACAACTGCAGATCGCAGATCTTATACAGTGGAAATGAGATTTGTGGCCATAATATATAGTTTGTGTCATAATTCTTAATGCTTTATTCGTCATTATAAAGTTGTTGTTTGTAAAGTAATGTTCTGCAGACATATTAGGAAACACATTAGCTCATATAGTGTCACAGTCTGGAGTCTAGAAGAAAGTGGGAAACATTATGAAAGATTAAATCTGAAACTATTTACCTTTCACATTAACCTCGGATTCTAGCTTCTGATTTGTGAGGTGATGGGTAATAAGATTAGTGCATTACATAATAATATGAGTAATATGATTATAAAAGTTATTTTTAGGCTGATTAGTAAATTGTATTTTAATTGCATTTTGTAGATAAATTATCACAGTAGAGATATTTAAAGTAGAGATATTTAAAGGTTTTTCCTAGGACGAAGAACACCTCATGTTTTCGTATTGTTATGTAATCACATAAATAACTTGGTTGACGCCCTTGACTAATATATTCGAAGTCTATATGAAGCAGAAGATCATTATCAAGGATCATGTCTTGACAGGATTTCTAATGAACTTCCTCCTTAAGGTATTTCCTACAAAATCACTTGCCCTAGAGCAGACACCCACGCATGATGGATGGTGAACGTAACATCTCAAAATCTTTAAGAAATCCAGTTCTGCCCACGAACACCTAATACACTGATCTGCTTCTTCGCAATTGTCGATAGGAATCTAATTACCATCTAACTTTGGATAAACTCACTTTCAAGTGTTAGACAGCATACAAAATTGCTGCGCCAGTACAATCATTATTTTGTGCTGTAATACTCATCCGGGTTTGCTGTTCTTCTATAATGTTTTCATTGTTTACGAAATATATCGAGAAAAAATTTACTGTTTCCTTTAAAGCCTTTTTGTCCCACGAAATCCTTTTATAATTTTTACAATCTTATGACATCTGTTGAAATTCCGCGAAATTTCTTGAAATCATTCTTTAATTTCTTAAAGTCACTTAAAATATTTTGCAATCCTTTTAAGTCTTTAAAACTTCCTTTAAATTCTACGAAATCTTAGAAAATCCCGGACAATGCTGGGTAAATTTCTACCAGTAAATAAATACAAATTTTGAATATTGGAAAGGTTTTTTGATATTTTTATTTCAATAAATGTTAGATATATATAAATATTAGGTATTACACTATATTACAATATTGGATTTTCCGGATAAATTTCCTGTGTCGAAGTTGCATAAGTTCCTCGTCTAAAAAACTATTTTATTTTTTGTTTCAGGTGAGTTCAAGTTGCATATCTTATTTACTGGCTAGCTCGACTGTAAGTACGTATAATAAATTAAATATATAATATATTACATTTTGATTTCCTTTACGTAACTTATAAAGGGAAACATAGTTTCAATAGTTTTACTTTTGCAAAATATATCGACATAAACTTATTTTTTCTTAAGCAAACTACAAGTCAAAAACTAATATTCTGGTTCTTTTTGACGCATAGAATCAGAATTTATGCATTAGAACAGAAACCCAAAAATAAATTTATTTGTTCAAAGTTATCTACCCCTCACATAAAAGTGTATCAAACTCTAAATTTCTGGGATGAACATGTCAACATGGCTGCTTCTTGTTGAATCGTTTGCCTACTTGTTGGTGAAATTGCAGTAGTGGGGAAGGGGTTGGAGTATTGAGTGAGGGGTACCGTTATTGGCCCCCTTCTCTAAGAACTTCAAAAGAAATCTTCTCTTTGCTCGTTGTCCTCAACTCAAATCAAGGGGTCCAACTTCCCACCTCAACATCCATACCTAATTATTTCCCAATCTTTGATTGAGATCTTCGCACTTTTGTCTCCATTATTGAGCAATCTCACAATTCCCAAAAGCCTCTAAAAGAAACTGTTTGTCGTTATCAAGAAACTTTCCAACCCAATTCACTTGGTTTAAAACTCAACAATGTATATTTTGTATGCCTTGAAAAGTGGAACAAGTGAACCTTCTCCCGATGATAGTCTTTGCGAAATTGCAAATTGGTACTGAATTATAAGTTGATCGCAGTCTTTAATGATGAATTAACGTAAAATTACTGTGAGATTACTGTAAACTGTGTTCCATTTACAATTTAAATCAACTTTGTTCGTTTTCGGTCTGATGGTCACATTATAAATCATAGATCCTACATATTACTAGATTCACTGTTAGGTGTTCGAAATTACTAATACTCGATTTAGATAAACACTTGGAAACTATATACAATGTATAAACATTGGAACTATGTTCACCAAGTGACTCTAGAAATTAATAATAGTTCTTATATGACATGGTGGATCATTGACTCGAAAGTTGTATTGCAATTTTGGTCTAATGTTCATCCAATTCTTTTGCAATCCTTTTTCGGTATTATGTCCAAATGAATAGATCCTAGAATTCCGATTGTACTTTCCTTTGCCAGTAGTCTTTAATTAGCGAATAGATGGTAGTGTTTAGCATGCTATTATGGTTTTCCTTAAGAAATCCATCATAATATCGGCACTCCATCAAAATGTCCTGTGCAATCACTAGGTAGTCCTTCTTGATGAATATGATCTGCATGGCCAGTGGTCTGGTACTAATCAAAAGGAACCGTCTTGCACGGTGTCTCTCCCCACCAAGTTCTTACAAGTTCCTTCCCTTTCACCAATGTTCAACAGGCCCATGGGCCGCATGGGCATCACGCTGACCGCTGCCATCCAGTTCCGTCCAGACAGTTGCAAACGCGGTCCAGCCAACGACCGGTCTCTTTACACTGATCCTTGATCATAAACAGATCAACCACGCGTTTCTGCAAGCCATTGTTCATCGACACCCACCGGCAGTTTTCTCGTATTTATCGTCTTTCTCGTTAAACAGTGGCATTCGTTCTTAATCAAGTTATTCTTGTGATTTCCAAGTGATGACAGTGATCTAACAATTGCCTAATGTTTTAATCAGGAGATAATTTATTGAAATCGATTCCACACTGAAAGAGGTTTGATGATATGCTAAGAATAAGAAGCTAAGAAGAAGAAGATGGCTCTTGAATGTTGGATGTATTTGTTCTTGAGTGGATGTGTTTGGCAAATGTGATTAGCTTGAAGTTCATTGTTTTTGATTTCTTATTCTTCAATTACTTGCATGGAGGAAGTAAAACGATCAGAACCATCTATCATCTTGTAACAGAGACATAATTAATTGATATCAATCTCTCCAAGACTTTGAATAGAGCAACAAACATATAAGTCATATGTTAATTAAGTAGGTTTATTAAATTTATTAAAATTAGAGAATCACGAGACTCTGGATGATAGATGCTTCTCATCCTGGTTTATACACAAAATAACTAATCGGTTGTCATCTTATGTATTAAATGCATACGTTACATTTATCCGGAGTAGAGTCGACTAACACGAAACTGGTTTAAATTGCCAGACGCAGGTTTTCTTTTTATCGCGAAGGTTCCCCGTGGCTAGGTATTATTCATGGATATCGCTCAGATCTGCCCGTCATCAGGTACAGTTCCAGTGATTTTAGCGAAACGGCCATTTCATTGGAACGCCAGAGACAAATTCCCTGGAGAATTGTCTCAACTGCCTCTGTTCTTGTACTTTTCTCACAAACGGAAATTACTCTTCAACTGTCAACCGGATCATAGGAATGCGGCTTCTTTAACAGTAGTTGACACTCTAAAAACAGTTAGATGATGCGACACAAGAGTTACCACTGTTGCCACTGTTAGAAAAAGAATAGTTAGAAAAAAATATTCTTATCTGCTTCTGTTAATGGTGCATCTTTTGTATGATGCAAAAAACGTTTGCAGATGATGTTGAATTTCGTTCCTTGAGGGAGTTCATCTTCCTGTTCGAACCTGGTGATTTATCTTCAACCTTAGGGCATTTATATGGGGTGTTTGAATACACCATCAATTTTGAGATCCAAACAAGAGAACTTCTATAAGCTAATGTATGCAGCATTATACTATCTTTCTTGTTACATCTAAAATCCTCGAGAAGTTAAGTAGAAAAAGTAGGTGATTAATATGTTCATTGCTTATTGTTCTCTTCTTTTTTTTTTCTACTTATTTTCGACTTGGCAACACTTGAGCAGGAGATTAGCTAATATTTCGGATGCCAGTTAAGCGGATTATAGGAGATTAATTCTGTAAACTGTTAACTGTACTCGATACATATTTGAAACATTTTGTGTTGCGCATCGTCTTGCGTGACGTCTGCGGTGAGATGCTTTTGCCACTATGGTTGCCGACAGATTACCCGTTACCACAATATTATTCTACAAGTATTGCACTACAAGAAGTGAGGGATATTTGATTGGAGAACCACTTCAATTTGTATCCGCAGGTGGTAGAGTTTATTAGACGATTCTATAGAATTTAGATTGCACTGCAAATCGCTTCTGTGCAATTTGATGATGCAATTGGTATGGACATTTCAAATTATTATATTATGATAAAGAAAAAGGAAATAGCGCGAATTTAAAATTTCTTATCAACAGTCTAGCTTTTTCTGTCTCTTTAAAGTGATGTAAGTGGAATAATCTGTGGGATAGTCGAAAGAATAGCATGTATGTAGCGCCTGTTGTAGTCTGATGACGAATATCCTTTCATTTCTTTTTTCTTTTGTGAGGCACTCATTTATATTCAATCATAATTTCAATTTCTAGTTGCAAGACAAAAAAGTAAAAGGAAGGATCTTGTTGCTTCTGATTCATCAGCTGACAAAAGAAATTCAATAGACAATATGAGACAGGATCCTGTTTTGAATCTTTAATTTATACATCGTTTGTTTCCTTCCCTCGCCTTCTACTGATTCTATAATCTTTATTTAATTTAAAGACTTTTCGCATTCATTATATATCGTTTTAAAATATCGTAGAGTATGCGAAAGCTTAATTTCGCATCAACGTAATTTCTATCTACTAAATTCTAATTTGAAGTGAGATAAAATATATGATATAATATACACAGGACACTATAAATGTGCTGATGATTGCTAGAAATGCTAGAAGTCATCGGATTAATTATGTGATATGGCGATTGTAAATTAGCCATTATGCGCGTTGGAAATAAGTAGAAGACCCTTTGAAAAGGCGAGGAAAGATTTATAGGAAAATACCCTTTGAAAGCGAACTCTGATCATATAAAACTCAATGCTGGACCGGCTTAGCCGCTTGGGATAGCATCTCTGCCCGATGAGCGCTATTGCTTTCTGCATCAGCATCAGCGGCATTGTAACCTGCTCTATCTCTCATCTGTGTGCGTAAATCCGATGTAGAAGATTAGAATGCGTTAATTAATGCCCATATAGAATTCCCTCTCAGGATTGACCTTATCATTTGCTGGCAATTGTTGCTCTATAAGAAATATTTTAGATATCCAAGGACTTGAAACATAAGCTTTTAATCTTCGGAGAATTTCGCACCTTATGCAATCATAACTCTGCAATACATATAAGGGAATCGGATGAAAGGTATAATTTTAATCGCGGAGATGAAAATGAAAGTTTCTTAAAGTTGCCAAGTGGGGAAAAAAATACATTACCCTCTCATGTAATCTTAGACAGACGTGACCGATTACAGAGACTCACCATAAGAAACGTGCGCGGACTGCTGAAGATTCTCCATTGACGACGCCCGGTCGACTGTCAATCCAGATAATATTCACGAATCTATGAACGTGTGATATCACGATTATTAATCTCAAGCACCGCATCATAAATCTTGAACTAGTGCAATAAATTCAGGGTTACGCCAGAGCGAATCAAGATTAACAAATTGGTAATTAATCTAAAGGGAGATGAGATATCTTATGCAAGTCGTGATTGATCGGTATACCATCTGCTACTTTTATAAAATGAAACGCCGTCTTAATACAATAATTATCGCCTTATTTAATCACGGACTTGGATCAAATCTGGGTAACACCTACTTGGGAAGATCCTCAAAAGGTTGAGAAGACTTTTACAGAAACATTGCAAAAAAATAGCAGCGTTTACAATTTTTTAAATAAAAATTACTATTTTCATGTAGAATCAACTCAAACCTTGATGCGATTGAAGTTATATACACATTAATGATATTTGATCCGAAAAAGTGGATCATTTTGATCAGCTTAAGCTGTAGAATTTTTGCAAAGGTGTGAGTGTAACTCACTGGAGTGAAAGCAATGCAATTATGATTTCAACAAAACGTTAAAATTTTGCAATCGGTGGATCAAAATTCACTTGACATTGTTGTCGATTGTTCGCATGAAAATGATGCGACCAAAGAGAGGCTTCGTTTCCGGTGGGTATATAGAAAGCGTGGCTAAAACAGAGGCCATCCGCTAAAATGTCAATTAATGCTCGCGCATGCTTCTCTATCAAATTCTATTTCGCTAAACGTGCTAGTCATTGTGTAACCGCTGTGTAACAGTACAATATCCTATTCAATGGATGAACATCAGCAACAAATTTGTTGTCCAGCGCAAATCCAATTGTAATTTTAGTGCGGTCACTACTGCGATCTCACTGCGAGTAATGATTGAAAGTCGAAAGTCTAAAGGACGTCGATATAGAAAAAGTTGCTCGAAAGCGATTTTCTATTGCTGGTTTACACACTTGTTGATCTGTGTGTCACGCTACATAATTACTATACAGTTTATTCTAAAAGGTCAATGTACAATAAAAACAAAATTAAGATGTGCAAGGTTTTGATCTGGTTGTTCAAAAATGATATTTCAGGTGATTCTTGAATTAAATAAAGGAAGTTCTATACTGACAATGAGAATACTCAACACATCTTTTAATGGATGCGAGACTTCGCTTGCTTACGTTTACGTCAACAATACGTATCAGCACAAACATTTTGATGACAAACTGCGGACGATTATATCAACAATAAATCGTCTTGTTCTTTTATCATTTTATCATCTTATCATTTTATGGCGACAAGCTTTCAAAATGGCGTCTGCAGGGCAGGTGTATTTAACCGCTATGCACTTGAATGCGGATACCTAAAAGGCGTGTGTGACTCACACAATTTCCTACTCTCTTTTCCATGTTCGTGGAACATCTCAGAGCGGCGAAGATAAATTATCGTCTGCTATAAGCGAGTGTATTAGCGTCCATAAGTTTTTGAGATTTATCATTAATTGAATTACGAATTCCTTGCTCATCAACTTAAAAATATTAATACATTTTTAATATTTATGGTATTTTGTACTGTATAGAATAGGTTGATTACTATCTTACTAAAAATTTTGTTTAGGTACAATCATTACTTTTTTTTTTTGTATTCCAAACTATAGTTTGGTCTACTTCTCAAAATTCTTGTCTCTTTACAAGATGTTCCGTTTCTTAAATGAGCAGCCATAATGGTAACAAATTGATGCTAATATCCCAGATTCCAGTGCAGAAATATACATTTGTGTTTCTGTAATAAGTGACGGCTGTTCGACCGGTTATACTTATTCAACTCGCTCTGTTTCTCGCGTGATTTCCGCCGCCCTCGAGGCCGACTTCCGCTTTTTATTCACCTTATTCACGCTTATGCGCATGTCGACTGACCGGGAAATTCTATTCCTATTTCCTAATCTGGTACTAATGGATAAGCCATACTAGAAAATCGTATCTTGAAAAAGAAAATTATATCTTCATGCGAAAAGGAATACAATTTCTCGACGCCAGTGGAATAAGATCAGATACGAGAATTTGTCCTCGTGACCTTCTTAAGAATTCTGAATTCCCAAGCCTATCTGAATCCAATCGATTAATTGCTTTATCTCTCCCTTTGATAATCCCTTCCGGGAGAACAGTGCATAGTCAAGGAAAAGAAATTCCGGAATCAGAATTTATTGCTAGGCGCGATATCGTTTATCGCGTTTTCATGGTAACCTAATCCTGAGTTTTCATGACTCATGCTCTGAAATTCGTAAACCGAGTACCTTTAGGTGGGGACGGGTACATTATTTCCAGACACCATATCGGTTTACTGACTAACTTGAACCATCTTATCGCCAAGATAGAAGGCTAGATTAAGAAAATATTTGCAGTGAGAATGTGGTTGCTACCTGTTTGGTTAAATGTTGCGGTTAATTGTGACGATGGTAAATGTGTGTAGAAGTAGATAGGCTTGTAAGAGATACCATGTAGATACATATGATTTGAATCTCTCAGAGTAAGAATTGCCGCGAAATGTTTATTTGATTCAAAGAAACTTTTTTCTGGGTGCAGTCAATTTATACAATTATTCTATAGTTGAAACTGATAAAAAGTCAGTTTCTTCTATATTTGATAAATATGATTGTTGAAATTTTCATGAGCCTAAAGTTCCTAATGTTAGAGAAGTCAGGGAAAAAAATTTCTCTAGAAAACCAGGGATTCGTTAACGTTAGGAACTTTAGATTCATTAATTTTCTACCAAGTCAAAATCTCGACATCAGTGATGCTTCTAAAATTCAAATTCTTACTGAAACTACAGGATACATTTTTGCAGAAACAAAGTAAGCAGTTTAAACGTGTAAAACATAAATTGTAGGCGGAAGTGCGTGTGTAAAAGAGTAAGAGACAGAGATAAGAGACACCTGTTTAGTGAACAGGTGATCTTAATTATGTAGCCATTAACGGCCATGTTGAAGTGGGTACATCACTCTCCACCTCCGAAGAATCATGCTGTTGTGAACTCCTCGGAAGCGTTGGATAGTAAAGACAAAGAAAACGAAAAGCAATGTGAAAATAAACGCCGGGAAAAAGAGAAGACTAGGGAGGAAAAGGAAATCCTGGAAGCCTTAAGGAGACGCATCGGGGTAAGAAGAAATGAGATCGAAAACCAAGAAACCTTTGATTGAATACTTGCACTAATTGTAAGCAGAATGGATTGTTCAATTTATGATCTTGGAAGGTCAACTAAAGGACAGCGATCTAGGAGTGATCTGAGTTTTATGATCCAGGATTTTAGAAATTAACATTCAGATTGTACGGTTTAATATCTAGATCGCTCTCCCATAGTTGACCTTCCAAGATCATAAAAGGTACAATCCATTTTTATCAGTGATGTCCGTATTTTTCAAAATTGTCCCTATTTTTCATATTTTCGCTAATAAATTTCACCTAAAAATTCTGATTCGATACCGATAAATTTTATTTTTAAACGAGACCTGATTTAAGAATAAAATTAAGCGACTGCAGGTGTAAATAAGAGAGCAAACACTTTTTTCACTTTCACTACTAGACGACCTTGCCCTGTCGGTCAGAGACCTCAATTAATTAACACCTTTTAAAAGTTGGATGAGATCACTGAAATATATGTAAATTGAAAGAAGAAAAAAAATGACTTTCGGTTAGGTTTCTCTTTCTTTGTGGCTATACTAGTTAATTACTTTGATATCATAGTATAGTATAGGATAGATTGATATATAATAATATATAATTTAGGATTTAGGATAGTGATGGAGAAATTGGGAGTCATAAACAATAGTACAATCTGTTCTGGTTATTAAAATATAGATTCATTTATATACTTCACAAGTGAGTCAGATTTTCATAAATTTTTAAGCGAATTAATATATATGAACTCGAATGTGAAAATTATATATCTAATACGTTTCAGATAGATATGTAACACACCTGAAAGTAGCAAAGGCACTGCCGGATGTTGAAAGTCCGAAATATCGTTATCGTATCATATTTTGAAATTGCCTTGAAAAACTGGTTTTTATTGGAGTATGCAGTTAACGTCAATGCGACACATTTCCCTTTCACTTATTCTAGTGCACCTGTAAATGGTGGCTTGTTTACGTTTTCTTCATCAAGATTTGCATCTAGGAGCCAGAAATTTTTCTTAACTCAATAAATATCCAAAATTATTATTATACATTTTTTATCTTTCATTATAAAGTATTTTATGTGTTGTATCTTTATATTGAAAATTAATCCCCATATGGATAAAAGATATAGATATAGAACCTTATAAAGATAAAATTTATTTCCAGTTTGAATTCAAGGATTCTGTTCGTTTAGTGTAAAATAAGTAGCGACGTTGAATAAGGAAGGAGATAAGCAACCAGTTGATTAAATAAAATATCAAGAAGTTTCAAGTGCAATTTAGTTTTAGATTATCGACTATAATAGAAGCAATTCACTCTGGTTTTGTGGTATCTATAAAGGTTGTAATTCTTGTTTAGTACTGACACCTTAAGAACATTGAAATTTTTTTAACTATAAAAAATACATTCTTCAATAATTCTTGGTATTTTCCAAATACGAATTCTTTTGCATATTAATAAGTTGCAATACATATGGAATAAATCAGTGATTAAATATATAATAATTTTTAACTTAAATTATTTTTATGGGATACTAATTTTAAATCCGTGTATTTGGAAGATTAGGGAATAAAAATATTCCCATAAATTTCCACAAGTGTAATTTTACTCGGAGATTCCCAGGGCGTGTTTCCAGTTTCATTATCATTATAAAGACATTTGACACGACGAACCCGATATTTTGAGTCGGAGAGTCTACCGTGACAAATATTAACGTAGTCATTCGTTCAACGAACTCTACAATTACTATACAGTCAGATAGTTACGACAGCGGTCCGGTACTATAAACTTTCACTACTAAAATAAATTGGTCGAGTGGAAAAATCCGAACAGTGTTAGTCGTAATATATACGAGGTTCCGGTATAAAAGTCAATCATGCAGAAAAAATGCCGATATAATGACCGTCGAATTTTCAAACCTTAAACTATATAATTCACTTTCAATCGATTGATTTTATTATTTGACAACCGGACATAACAATTGCTATTCAAATCTTATAATATATCTTTTCGAATTTATTTTTCTGGAAAGAAATATCTACGTTACTTAAAGGTATTAATTGGGTGTAATGAGAGAATCTATTTTACAAAATTAATATAAAACCATTTTTATACAAAGTAGAGGGACACTTCATAAAATATAGGACAGAAATTTAATTTATTGGTATTTTATTGTTTTCTAAAAGATTAAACTTTTCATTCACAATAAAAGATATATTTGTTGAATTTATCAAGTTTTAATGCTGTAGAAACCTTGCTGATAAATAAAAGATGTATAATGTATAACAATTTCGGAATTTTTAATAATTTACAGACCTAGCAGTTTGATCATTATCGCCCAGGACTTTTCTATTTTTCTAAATATTTTCTTATCATTGCTCTAAATATAAAGATGGCATACATATTTATGTAGACCGGAAATTTATCACTTCTGCAATTCTGCCAAGCTGGTGTAAAAAGAGAAGTTAATCGAGCTGGGCAAATCACTAACTTAACCAACCGTCAGATGTCCGTTATACTGAACTCAACAAACTGACTTATCCGTATTAAGACAGCCGACCTATTAATTAGGTACATGGGAGCTGTTTCGGTACCTGCGACAGTTTATCCCGCACGATAGACTGAATTTTAATTTGTTTTTTATTTAATTCTACGAATCGGTCAATTCAGATCAGAAAAATTGTAATTACATATTGAAAATGAATAAAAATTAATTAATTTCTTATAATGTCAATTGAAATTCCAGCATCGACATTTTCGATTCGGAAATGTCGACCGGTAGCAGTAACATTTAAATTTCACGACAAGTTTTTCCAAAATAGAAATATTCTTATTTATTGTAAAAGATTTTTCTTTGATTCCTGTACCTATTTTTTCCAACTTATTTACCTCGAATCTTTAACTTGAAAGTAAAATGTTTGACAAGTTGGCTCACACATTCGAAATTAATGAGAATTTCCTGTGTCACGCAACTTTCTAAAATTCTCTACAGTCAATATTAAATTTTCGCGCAGAGGTCAAAAAAAACCTGTAATTTTCTAATTTCTAAAGTAACGCAATATGTCTAATAAATTTTTAATGTTTGATTCTTATGATTTTAGGGCTCGGACCCGAGAGTCGCAACGTGCAGAGGAAAGTTGCAAAACAAGAGGAGTAAACTCAACCAGGAAATCAACAAGGAACTCCGACTTCGAGCGGGGGCCGAAAATCTTTTCAAGTCAGTAAATCATTTGTCTTATTATGTCAATTAGTTTCACCTGCTGACAATATTTATTATTAAAAATTGGCAGTGGGTTAATTTTATTGTTTCGGGACATTTATTTAATATACTATTTATTTTCAGGGCGACAACAAACAGAAAATTAAAGGAGACAGTTGCATTGGAGTTGAGTTTTGTCAACTCGAATCTGCAGCTGCTCAAGGAACAACTCGCAGAACTGAACAGTTCAGTAGAGTTGTACCAAAATGGCGACACGTGAGTTTTAATTTTTTGATTTGAAAAAATATTATTAACATATAATAATTTAACATAGTAAAGTAAAGAATAAATCAATCGAATTAACAAAAATAGTAAAATTATAGCTGAATCATAAGAAGACTATAAAGTTTCTAATATTCGTATTTATAAGAACTTTGTCGATAAAATAGATAGAGCCTTTAAATTCTGAAATGCAATATTTTCTTGAAATCCATATACATAGAATAACCATACATAACATAAGTTATGTCAGCAATGCAACACCCAACCCGAATTCGTATTCGTAACCCAAGATACTTATTTCTGCATGAATGCTCACTTAAGTTTTAAGTCAATACCCGATCTCTCTTACCTCAATAATGATTCTAGGCTTTAAATCTAAATAACACTAATTCTTCAAGACATTAATTTTATTGGCAAAGTCTCTCTTCGACGATTAAGTGGCTGAAAAATATAAAATGGATAGGCTAAGCCTGAAACATGTATTATACAATGAAAAGTACGCATATACATAATTCGAACCATACATTTACACTGGTACACGTCTCCATACAATATGTTGGATATATATTATAGATATATTCGCAAGATACCTCACTTAGGCGCCCATAGATTTCAAGACCGATATAATATATACTGTAGAGTGTATCTCGATCTATTGTAAATTATTATGCTATGAAATGTATTTTGCGAAGAGGTATATTGGAAGAATACTTGGCGGCGTTAGAAACTGACGATAGTGACTCGCCCCTATTGTAGTGCCTTTTGCTTATTGATATTGTCTCGAATTCACAGTCATTCATGGCTACGATTCACATTTCATTTGCGGTATAAAAATTTCATTTGCCATTATATTGAAAGAGTGATCTAAACTATTGTGAAATGTGCAAGACGCAACGACTCTAGAGGCCTTTCCTTTTTAAACAAAACTTTTTGAGTAAATCATATTTTGAATGATAGCGGATAGCGAGTGTATATTTAAAAATTGCACACCACTTTTTTACACTCTTACTTCTTATAGTTCTTCACGTTTTTCCAACATTGAAGGCCCCAATTTTGAAAGCAGACTTTTATATTCCAAAATATGCAGAAGCCTCAAAGCGCACTCTTATTTACACCATGCCTTAGAAAATAAATGCTTTCCAAGGTACAATTACACGAAGACTGTAATCAAGATTCCAAAGTAAAAGGGCTGCAAAATAATTATGCTACGAAGATTATCATAAGTATTAAAACGGTTCCTTTACTACTGTTTTAATAATTATGCCCAGACAGTATTGCTAAGTCTATTTCTCTCACATTTAAATACAATAGTGTAAATAATTTTTTTCTTTTTGATTTTTTGTAATCTTCCTCCCACCTTGTAACGCTTCCATGTTAATAGATCTTTCCCCTCCTTGATTATTGATTATCTCCGTAAAAGCGTTACGTAAATATTGTGGACGACTTCTAGTGTAAAAGTGGACTTGGGCTTCAGTTTGCTGTCTTTATCTGCTAATTTTCTGAAGCCCAAGGGCTTGTGTTCAAAGTGGCCCTTTTCTGTCTTCTTATCCAGTTACAAGCTCAGAGTACTGCCCTTCTTACACGCTCAACACGGTTTGCCGGTCCATCCTCTATGCTTCGGTTCCTGGGTCAGTGTCCGCCCACTATGCGAATACTATGCCCACTAAGCCGCTCTTTAAGTAGATACAAAACCACTTTAAATGCTATGCGCTTTATGGAAGAGAACTGAGGAGAACTTCCATCACGAGGCTTTCCTCGCGTTAACTTTAATGTACGCTTTGTGGTCGCCTTCAGCGCAAAGCGCGTGTTGAAAATCACCACCTACGAATCAAAAAGAAGGAAATGAGAAAGAGAAAAATTGACTGTAAATTGCAACTTGGAACCTAACTAAAATGTAACTTTGTGCAGAGACTTGAAACGGATCCAGTGATTCGAGACGAATAATATATAACGGTAGTAAAAAACGAGATTAATTTTATGTAGCTTAGAAGCTGTGTTATGAAAAATATTAAATGACTTAGGAGAAAAGTCATTTCATTTGGTACTAAGGAAGAGAAATTGAGTTTTAGAAAATTTAAGTAAATTATAATCATTTGTTCTGGAAACCTTTCAATTGTAAAGAAATATAAAAGAGAAAAATAATTTGCCTAAAGAATGGTGAAAATAATTTAAAAAAAACTCCTGGATAAGATTAATTTCAGGTTTCATTAATTATTATGTAAAATAAAATTGTTACTTGAAACGAATCGACCATTTCAACCACAACAATTGTTACTTTAAGGCAGGATTTGATTAACTGTAATTTGAATCAAGAGTGTTGATTGAAATTACTAGCAATTCATTTTGTGGTAGCTAACAAGAGATTTAACTGCCTCGAATGTCCTTTTTTCGTCATTCAATGGAAATACATAGCTATGGTGATGGAGTACCAGACGGAGATAATAGCGTTGTTTAAATGGCTTCAAGCAAAAAATCTTAACTGGCTGAAGTCATTGCAGGCCTTCCTTGTTTTCCCCAGTCTCTACGGTTTACAATCGTGGAAAAAAGTTTCTCAGCAGCTGATCTGCCAGCTGATGTCGCTGGCATAACTTCACAATTTGCTGGCACAGATTCTAAGAAAATGATAATTTGTCCTTTTAATGATGAAAGCTGAACGTTTCGCATTTTTCGCGCTTGAAAACGACAGTGATTTTAGATCTCACGCTGGTCGTTTAATTTATTTCATAACCATTATTCTCTTAATTATATACCTTAAGAAATTAGATTAGTCAAGCTATTCAAGATTTCTAATATCGACAGATGGCAGAAATGATTTAAACATTCGATGTTAAATTTTAAAATCTTTTTTTTTTTGTATGTAGAAAAATAATTATTGAGATCTTTATAAATTGAGAGCAAACATTTGTCTATCTCTTTGACAAATAGAAAATAGAAGGAAGATTAAGTTTTATGGTACCATAACTTTCAGTAGACACAAAATGCGAGATCGTTTTAACTATATGTGCTTTAATGGAGGAAAAAAGTGTTGAAAAAAAATTTGACGAAACAGTCGTGAAAAGATTTAAGAGTCGACCCATATAGTAAATATATACATATAAGACGGTCGTTTCTCCAACGGTTTTGCAGTTGTTATTTTGTTTATGCGTACTTTGCGAATACAAACGCGAATGTATAACTGAAGAGAACCCCGCATTCGATAACGGGAAGTCCGAGTCGTACGGGACCAGGCAATGATTTACCGCATAACGCTTACCGCAAAAATCTGTGTCGTAGTAGCAGCAATATGACTGAACAAAAAATTAAAAAATCCTAAATCCGAGCAAATGATCTATTGAAATAAAAAAGCAAAGTAGATAGACCACAAAAATGTGATAATATGAGCCTAAGTATGAGGTTCAAGAGTTTTTAGAGCGGAACTATAAAGATGTATGAGCTTTTTGTTCTGAGGACAGAAATTAGAAACTATCTGCAGGGTGGCGACTTGATCAGAAAATGACCGGAAATTTCAAGGAAAGTTCAATGGATTTTGAAATATTTTAAACTTGAAATTTCTTAAAATCACTTAAAATATCTTGAAATATATCTTCTCTTTAAATTTGGATCAGTTATAATTTTTACTAATTTCAAATAGTGATGCAATTCTGACTATAAATCAGTTACTTGAAATCGTCTGCTAAATATGTTTCAGTTGGATACAAAAAATATATTTTAATAGATAGCTATTGTAATATAGGAATCTGTTATTAAAATTCGATTACAAAAACAAATGAATTTGATGATTTGTCAAAATGGTACATTAGAATAAGTGAAAGTCGGAATGAATCATGAATGGAGACATGTGAGATAATAATCAAAGTCAGTGTTTGGTGTGCTCTCTATTTGTCAAGCAAAAATGTTACAAGGCTGAAAGAAATTAATGTGGAAATGTGATGTAAAAATATGAATAATTTATTGTATGTGTAATATTGCTTTTTCTTTTTAATTTCAGTGAAGATCCTATTATGCCCATGATACCACTCGGCCTGAAGGAGACCAAAGATATCGACTTTCGAGATCCCTTTAAAGTGAGTATACATTTTCTCTTCACTTACTTTCCTCTATCAAGATAGATTCAATAATTTAAAAATAATTCTTAAATAATTGACATGGTGTCTATGCAATAAAAATATCACTCCAAAGGAGGAACTTCAGGATTATCGACAAAAGTCTGAGAACTATTTTGTATTTTTGGTAAATGAGTTGGACTCTTTCTTTTTTTAGAATCGATCACAATTTTCGAAAAATCTAAATCATCTCTTGGTGGTCCAATTTCTAAGAGTTCTCGTTTCGTGATCACTGGTCCAATTTTTTTAATGGTTTTTGTCTTTTCCCTTTCCATTTTTATTCCTTTGTAGCTCGGTTTATTTCCTGAGATCATCTTTGATGGAGTTAATCGAGGCATTGTTATTATTAAATATCCTGTCGTTGTATTTCTTTTAACAAGACTTTTCTCCGTTGAGACTTCAAAAGGCAGTGTTAATTGCAAAATTTTCCCTTTTATGCAAACTCTTACATATAAAGGTTGAACATCCACGTCGAGATAAGATGTATCCAAATGTCTGTAAACGATTTTTGAAATAAAAACATGTAATGAATGAATTTCAGTTGAATAATATTTAATCACTATATTTTCTTACTTATAAACTGCAACTTTAAGAATTATATTATTCGGATCGTCTTCATCGTTTAGCGTGAAAGCTACTTTTGGTTGATTAAGATTGTAAGCTCTTCCATCAGGGCCAAATAATTTAGGAACATATTTTGTTTTTTCTTCGAAATTTCTGGCCTTGTTTCTTTTTTCGGCTAACTTTTGTGTACGCTCTGCAATTGCAATTCGATCCTCTGGGGTATTGTAACTCGGAGAGTTCCAAAATTTGCTGTTTTCTTCATCATCATCCATCTGCAAAATTCAACAAATTTGTTTCACAAGTTTTTAACAAATTTTATAGAAAAAACAACTGGACTTACATCTTCTAAACCGTCTGCATTAATTTCTGTGATCTTTAAGCTTTGTTTTTCTTGATGTTGCAGCTTCTGCTGTTCTCTTAATTTAGCGTATTTTTTGTATTCTCTAATAACGTCGCCTTGAACCTCTGCATATTTTTGCAAAGCTTTTATTCGTTCTGATCTTTCAATTTCGATCATGTCTAGTTCTTTTATTTGAGGAAGAGTAGCAATTACATATTCTCTATATCCTATGAAATCAGTGCAAGGATTTCCGGTCAGAATGAGCTGTTCTAAATTTTCATTGCATCTAGATAAATATAGAAGAAAAAATTATTTTACAATTTAAAAATACATTTTTTTATTACGAAAGTATTTCTTACCTTAGTTTTTTGACACTCTGCAAGTCGCCAATAAAATTGACCATGAGATCAAGCTTTTTCAAACTCTCCAATCCCTCCAAATTTTCGATGACTTCAATATTGTTCAAAGCTAGATTTAAATACTCGAGTTTCTTCAATTTATTTAGATTCTCTATTTTCGAAATAAAGTTATACTGTAGTAAAAGAATCCTCAAATCTCGACAGAGATGATTAAGTAACTCGATTTTTTCTATATTTTCTTGATGAAGAGATATTTCTTCCAGAGTTGATATTTCTCCTTCATTATGCTCTGAACGTTTTCGAATTAATTCCACCGTTATTCTCACCATTTTTAAAAATCATTAATTACTTATCACAGATAAAAATAAAATTTATATTATGTTTCACTAAAGGTTAAGACGTTAATATTCACAGTGAGATTCCTTTTTTTATTGCTTTTAAATGCGACAGTCTTTTTTATTTGAACCAGTTTTCTTCAAAACAGGTTTATTTAATTTAGGCCAATGATATTTAGTTTTAATTTCATATATTTTAAAAACCGTTATGTTGATAGAATATTATTTTAACGGAGTAATGTTCTAACGCGAACGATTGTGATAAGAAAATATCGATTCAACGACACTTGGTTACCAGAATTGTGGCAGTCATTTAAAATTGAGAGCACATTTTTATATATGTAAAAGTTTTTAAAATTTTTTATAGTGCGAGAATACTTTTATTTAAATCTTTTTGGATTTGTAATATTATTCATTTAGACAAACCTTCAATTAAATTCAAAGGAAATGGTGATAAAAGTTTTACAATATTTCTTTCTATTTTAGGATTTTATTTTGGAACACTACAGTGAAGATGGTGGAAATTACGATGAGGCTATTGCAGAACTTATGGAAACGAGACAGGTAAAAATAATTATAAACTCTTAAAAAAAATTAAAATTATTAATTATTGAATGATTGCATTGATTTTCATTCTTTTTGAAGACACGTGTAGAAATAAACTTGAGAGACTTGATATTAAGTGTATCGTAAACGTAAAGTGCAATCACAGTTCAAGTAAAAATGTTCAAATCTGATAGTAACCTGTTATATCTTTTTACTACGTACATTCAATTCGAAAAGTGTGTCATTGATAATGATAAAGGTATATAAAAGTCTATTTTACGATTTAGAAAATCGTTCAAGGTAAATTAAAGATTTCAGAATGAACGATAAGCTCCTGTTGTTTACAGTTTAATAACGTATCTACAAACATTACTTTATAGGATTTTACCTTGAAGATAAATTGATTCAAGAACACTGGGATTAATTGTGCCATTGCAAAAAAAGTTGATAATAAACAGAAACCCGGATAATAACATTGGATGTATTTTTAAATTGGAGATTCTTTATTCAGAAATTTTGTTGTTTTAGGCGACGAGAACACCAACGAGAGACGCTGCAGGAATTGCATTACTCCTCCGTTACTACAATCAACTCTACTTTATCGAAAGGCGTTTTTTCCCACCGGACAGAAGCTTGGGCATTTACTTCGAATGGTTCGATTCCCTAACAGGAGTACCGAGTTGTCAGAGGACAGTAGCATTCGAAAAAGCGTCGATTCTCTTCAATGCAGGAGCTTTGTACACTCAATTAGGTGCCAAGCAAGACAGACGTACAGCTCGAGGATTGGATCAGGCAGTTGATGCATTCCTCAGAGCAGCAGGGACCTTCAGATACATCCATGAGAATTTCACAAATGCACCCAGTATGGATCTTGGACCAGACATGCTGGATATGTTGGTTCAGTTGATGTTGGTGCGTTTCAAAATTATCATCTAATCTAAATTTGTATTTATATCGATTAGAAATGACTAAAGAACGGTTTTACAGAATTTCTGCTATTTGTTTTTCAGGCTCAAGCAAGAGAGTGCCTTTTCGAGAAGCTGGAACTTCAATCTAGGGATTCGAGAAATATTGATGTATCTCTAGACCTCGCTCAAGAAGCTGCACAGGTAAATACATTTTTAGAATATTTTTGCACTTAGGTCACTTTGATATTAGTTTAGATAAGAAATTTTAAAGTAATAAAAAAATTATTTGTTTTAGGTGTCGACTGTTTACAATGATGTTCACGGATTGATAACAAGAGAACCCGTTCGAGATTACGTCCCGGAGTCGTGGGTCTCGTTAATTCTAGTAAAACGAGAACATCACCTCGCTTTGGCTCACAAACATTGTGCAGCTGCTCTTCTGGATATTCCATTTTCAGAGTTTCGCTCAGAAGTGAAACTTATTCTGGAACGTATTCAGGAAAGCGATGGAAAAACTCAAATCGATGTCACTGTTCCGAAAGATGATAACGACAGAAAATCTTTAGGTAAAAATTGTTTGAAATGGAAGTGTGTCACTTGGTCCTCAAATTCTTTACCAATATAAAAAAACTCCTTGTTTACATTAAATTAATTATATACTGTTATTATGGATGCCTTATATTACCATTCATTTTTCTTATTTAAAGGACGAGCGCATTTGAGAGAAGCATTGGTGTTACATGAGGAGAGTCAAAGATTGCAGAGAATGTGCAGAGAACTCAAAGGGAAACAAACTTTAGCAAAAGTCTTGAAAAAAGCTCAAGATAACACCCTTGAAGTTTACAATCGGGCTGGAGACGAAGATGAATACCGAGAATTACTGGATCCTCCTCATATAATCGGTATAATTATTAACTAAGAAATAGAACAAAATAAATAATTCCCTAGTTTTTGTCCATAAAAATTAAATTAATAATGTATTAAATATATTGTTTAGCCTCCACAAAATTCCAACTGAGTCTCACACATCCAGATTTCGGTCAGCATGGTGTGGACGACCTTTTTAGATCCTTGGGTCCAGTGGCAATTTTTTCCGCAAAAAGGCACTGGACTGCGCCAAGACTGATCCAACTTCAAAGGGGACCAGGAGGCGAAGGATTTGGCTTTAGTGTGCGAGGCGATGCTCCCGTTATTATCGCTGCTGTTGACCACAATTCACTTGCTGATGTAAGTTTTATATAATCTTAATTTCTTTTTTTTCAATACTATCTAGTTGAAATTCATGAACACGAGGAAGTTCTGGTTTTCCAATCCTGTTCCTATTTCTAATTTTAATGAAGATATTCTATTAAGTAGCTTTAACTTTAATGTGAATTTTAATTAATATTACAGTTGGGAGGAATGAAAGAAGGTGATTTTATCGTTAGTATCGGTGATAAAGATGTCAAATGGGCTTCTCACGATCAGGTTGTGCGACTCATCAAACAGTGTGGGGACTCGATTAGTTTAAAATTGGTAACACCGATGGATAGAAATTATTTAAAGGTAAACAATCTTTATCTTCTTTTTGATCTAAAATCTTACTAATTAAATACAATTTTTCAATAAAATTGAACTTTAAATCTTTCAATAAAAATTTAATTTCAAATGATCTATTTTCTGAAAGATATTATTTGTTTTTTTAAAGAAACCCGTGAAGACGAGTCACCATGACAAAGGAAGCGTATCGGCAAGTAGTTCCTCTGGAGTTTCTTCGGGTCAACCAAGTCCCGCGGGATCAGTTACAACAGCCCACGTAGCCAAGAGACTTCCTTGGAATCCATTCAAAAAATCTAATGGCCAACGTGACAGTAGGGACCTCACTTTTGATAATGTTATCCTCAGATGATTCCCAAAGCCATTGATTTTCTGGGAAATGGTACTGACACTACTATCTAAATCTGAATCAGCGAAATTCTGCTGATTCAGATTAAGAGAGTAAAAGCTCAAAATAAACGTAACGTATCTACTTTTATTTTCAAAAGTAAATAAACTTTTCTGTAAAAAATCGAAATCTTTAATAACAAATTACAAATCGTATCTGATGAAGGAGGCAAGAAATACGGAAACGTAATATGTATTTAGAAATTAGATTTATCCTAAGGTTCTAAAAAAAGGCTTCGTGCTATTCTTAAAGAAAAAATTGCAACTTGTCCATAATGCACTAAAATAATAGTATCGGAAAGTAGAAATCGACGTATGTAAATATGGAGAAAAACGTCAAGAAATTGCCTCCATTGTCAATCGTTGCCAAATTGTAAGTAAACTCGAGCGTGTGGATTAAATGTATGTTAGATTTAGAATATTGAACGTGTCTGTAAAAATATTGGTGAAAGCTGAAAGTTTATTCGTCGCGAGCTTAGAGAAAAAGAATCCATACTTACAGCCATAAATTATTGCCTGACGCATATTCTTTTCTTCCTTTCGTGTCTATTCGTTATTGTTATTCCTATTTTATGTTGATAATTTTGTCGACGTTCGTGTTCGAATGCATTAAATGCAAGAATGCATCTCAAATAAAATCGCGACATAAAACTTTGAAAGTTTAGCTCTACTAACTTGAAATCCTTTTGGATAATTGCCATATTAATCTGTTGCATGCGAATGATAAGTTCCAATTTTCTGTTAACTGTTTCTACATAATTCTTACATTCCTTGAGTAACTTTTTTTTATAAATCTACAACCTGGAATAGGATAATTTTGAAAATAAGGAATTCATGTGTCTCCTATATATTGCAATGTGTTTGCTAAAACTAACTTTTATTTTCATTTTAATCCTCAAAATCTTGGCAGCGCAGTAACGAATATTCGAGTGTAAGGACGCGTTTGCGTATGTGTGCAATATATTTGATAATGTGTCGAATTAGGATGTAATATTAAGTGCCAATACTTGTGTACCTGTGAGTAAAAAGTACACAAGTTTATTTGTAGAATCCAAGGCGAAATATTTGCAAAGGTTCAATTGGAGTCAAGACATTTTTGGATCCGAGATTATTTTTGCATCAAATGAACGAAACTAACTTCACGAACAAAATTATAATACACATAAATACATTTTTGGCTTAAAAGGTTGAGTGAATTTACAATTTGTTAAATATTTTTAACTGACAATCTGTTTTCACATGTAAATAATAATGTTCAGTATCACATTTATATACATACAAGAAAGTAATCGACGAGTCATAAAAGTAGATTGTATTTTTGTTAATAACAATGAAAGGCGAGAAACTTCCACTCGAAATTTGAAACTCGGTGATTGATATGTAGTTTTTACTGAATTTAACAGGTTGGCTGATTTATATACGTGTTAATTTATTTTGTACATTACTTTTTATATTTTGGAACACAACTATTGGAACGCAACCTTGGGCCCTTGTACTTAGCGATCTTCGTATACATATAAATGTCTTATATTGTATATGTTCTAATATAAGTAATTGTTAAACAATGTATTGATTAAAAAACAAAAGCAAAACTGATCGGAATTTACTTATCTGATAATCCTTAATAAATTATTCAACTAACGAATAAAAAATTAGCTATACAGTTAACAAATGGGTAACATTTGGTACTATTTTTTACGTTACCTAAAGTTGATTAGATATCACTACTTAAATTACTTTAATCAGCTGATATAACTCAATAAAACAAAATAAAGGCTTCAATCAATTGGTACCACTACTTAAATACCTGAAACCATCTGATACCATTTTTTTATTTTTGATCAAATACAGAAATGTTATGCAGGTATTCTGTAGAGCTTAAAACATATAATAATAAAACAATATAGTATAATAGTAAAAAAAATATAGTAGTGGATTCGTTTCGTTGACAGGCCTGGATTTGATTTAATAATTTCTTCGAAAGTTATTGCGATTACAACATGCATGACACCGAATGAATAGATATTTCTTTTTCATGTGATGAGAATTTAAACCGATTGTGAGTTGGCTAAACTGGATTTCCCAAATTCAATTCAATTAAAGTGTTCGAACTGTTCAAAGTGGAATGTAACGTAAAATAAAAACTGTCAATAAAATAAATAAAAGGAATAAAAACCAAAAAACTTTAAGTGTGTTTGCTAATTAGCGTTAATCAGTCTAAAAACATTGTTTCGACGAAAAGTGCAGGGCGATGCACTTTCTTCATGGCGAGTTTTGTACCGGTTTTTAAGGTCAGTGGAGAAAGTTCAGCAGTCGTTCCGATAAACTAACAAAGTCTGAGTGCAGTGTATATTTCATATTGCTATAATAATAATTATATTATTATAATTGTTTATTTTATTGATTGTGTATCATATTAAGAAATAATTGTCATAACATTTTAATTCTTTTCGTTTTGATTTTTGATGAAAGATTTCTTTAGGTTTTTACTTTTGAATACATTCTTAATTTTTATATTCTTTGTTTTTAAATTTGCATTTGAAATACCTATGTTTATTTTAAAGTAAATAGTGTCAGAGAAAATGAGTTCATCAAAACTTTAGCAACGTAAGCGAAAAATGATTTAGGCAACGCATTCATCCAAAACGTTATAATTCTCACTTTGGATGGATCCCTATAGGCAATTGTGTAATCGATTGAGTGAAGCGAGAATTTCTTTTGACGGTGAAAGTTGTGGCACAAAGTTACAAGGTTTCATTATACATACTTCATAGCATCTTTGTCTTTTTTGGATGGACACTCAAAGATATTTCAAATATTTAATTTTTTTCAATCGTTTGGAAATCTCAATAAGCAGTTTAATTAATAAAAATACTGGTTGAAGACACACCTAGGTGATTTTGATGACAGCGTTGCAAAATCTTCATTATATACATCTTGCCAGGGAAATATATTATGAATTTTAAGATCAAGTCTCTCTCATGAGTCTCATGAAATCTTAAAACTTAATTTTATCTTAAATCTTAATTTTATATGAAGAGAAAAATTTGCAGATTTTTTATGAGAGGGACAATAAAACGAATAACTTGGAGAAAGCAGACTTTGTGGAACAGAATGTTCCTTTTTGATTTGAACATCTACTTGCACAGTTATTTTCAAAAGTAGGACAAGTACTTTTTATCAACACCAGAGGAATGAACTTGTAAAGTGCGAAGCCTATGAGAATGGCTTAGCTATTCTATAAACAAATAATTTATTCATATTCTCACAAACAATAGATGAGAAAAATGCAACCAAGTGTAATTACAACTCAATTTTAAATATTATTTCTAAAGAATCAGCTTTTGTTACCTTCGTGCAAATAGAGTTTCACTCTCAATATTTCTTTTTTATAATTGGAATTATTAGAAGAAATGTAAAGTATTTTTCTCAAAGTTTTCAACATTTTAAAATGAAGTTCTCAATATTTTTAAGTGCTGACGTTACTAGAAATTAATTCTAAACTATATTATACATACTTTACATTTTTAAGAATTAGCGCATGAGAATTGGAATTTCTTAATTTTTTATCTAGGAATATATATAAATTCAATTCAAATGTTAATTATTTTTGTCGAGAAGTTTTAAACTTAAGATTGATCTATAAAAGGAGAACTATATAGTTAGTAGAAGAAATTAATAATCCGAGACGTCATAAATAATAATTTTTTCTAAACCCTCATTATCATTTGAAATAGAAATGGTCACTCATCGATTTGTGTGATTTGAATAATGCATACACATTTTACATAATCAGTCAAAAAATAAAAGAACTGATATTATACTTGAAGACTGAAAAATTAATATATAGTCTTTATGTTAATCTGAGTTTAAGCAACTCAAGAATAACAAATTTAGTGTTCAGATAAACTATTTTTAAACCAATTTTAAACTCAGTCTTTAAAAGCTTTTATATATTGAAATATTTTTTATCTAATTTCCTGATAAACTTTACTTTTATTTATTCAAAATTATTTAGGTTTCTAGATTTACAACTAATTTCGTGAAACGAAAATACCGCAACAATTCAGGAACTTGTGAAACAAAAAATAAGTTAATGATTTCCCTAAGATTGGAGATAAAAAAAAAGCTTAAATGATTCTCTTGATCAGCGAAGCGATGGAAGATTCGATCCTTGGAGAAAGCAAAATGGAAGGTCTCGGAAAGAAAGTGAATCAGAGGATCGCAACAATATATCTATGTTTACTATTTCCGTGTAGAAATTTCGTTTCATATAAAGTGTATAATCTGATTTATTTATTTCTCCGTGTTACAAAAAATGCACATATTAATTGCTAAGAAAAACGGAAATGAGTATCCATATTTCAGGAGCCATTATTCAACTTCTTTGATGCAATTTTTTATTGGGAACCACAAAACCTTAAGCAAAAGTTGATACATGGAAGAAGATCAAAATTATTCACTGTTTGTGATTTTAAATTACAAATTAATTAATCATCATTAATCATTGCATAATTTTCTTCTTTTCTTCAACAAATACTTGAAATAATATATATATATACTTTCTTATAGAAATTTCTTACGTGATATATAAAATTGAAAGTAAAGAGTTTTCTCTTGATATAAAACAGTTAAAGGTATAATTAAAATATTTCTTTATTAAGTTCAAGTTACGTTTTTATGTCATAACTAGTGGCCAGAATTCCATAACACTCTTATCGGGGCAATCCCCTCTTAAATTGATCAACGGGCTAAGCAATCGGGTTACTTCTCTTCAACTTCAAGTAACCCAGCAGTCAGCACCAGACTCTCGCCCGTCACTTTACTCTCGCCGGAGGAACCTGGTACTGCAGGTGTGTGATAAATATTATTTTAAAATTCAGTGAAAATCTAAATAATCCCTTATTATCCTAAAACAACTAAAACAAAAAATTAAACTAATAAAAAACCTCAAACTTTAGCTAAAACTAATACTAAATCTAAAATTGCATTTATTTGTCAGTGCCTAACTTATTTTTACTCGGCTAAAAGTGAAAGTGCATCAACTTTATATTTTCTTTCCTGCATATTTAGAAATTAGATTAAAAGAAGAATTTAAGAGATTTTATTTATAAAAGAAAGGTAATGCATGAAGAGAGAAATAGAAAGGAAATTTTATCAAGTGTTTTTGTTAGAGTCTCCTAGACTGTAAAATTATATCTTTATAAAGAAGAAATTCTTATCTATAAGAATTTATTTATAATAAGTATTATTTACAAAGAAGAAGAAAGACATGTTGGGATAAAACTGATTGCAGTCAAGTAGTTATGCACTTTATAATTAGTAGCAAATGCAATGTTGAAAGTGGGACATGTACATCTTCGTAAGGAAAGAAACTGAAAATGATAGTAAAGCTGGTTGTGAAATGAATAATGTCAGTATTCGTGAATCAGGACTAAAATATTTATCCTTGGTTTAGAGCGATAATTTAGAAAAGAATTTAAATAGAGATTACAGGATATTTTTGCTGCTTATCAATAAAATTGCTCCTTATTACAGTATTTTTGAAATTAAATTGTAATATGAGTACAGAATTTGAAAATGTAATTTTTTCCATTGTTACTAGCTCTATTTAAATTCATTTCTGAATTCAGAAAGCTTTGTTTTATCAATTTCTTCTGATCTTGGTACAAGACGACGTAACCATTACTTTCACTATATGGACTAACCAGTCGATGAAACTTTCTTCTCAAAGATATTGAAAGAAAGAGTTTCATTCATCGGTTTCTTCTGTTTTCCGATAAAAGTAGATTTTATAAATAAACTTTTGTCAAAAATTTGTAAACAATTCTAAGATACTTTCTATACCTACTTTTTCAATTTTTTAAAATAATATTTAAATATAAATAATTTTTTTTTTTTTGCAGTTTTATCTAAAAAATAGAAAGCTGTTGAACCAATATACTTATAAACTGTATGTAACGGAAATACATGTATTCACTTCCTTATGTTTGCAGATCTCGTCTTACTTTCATTTTTGTACGCACAATCATGAATTTCCCAATGAGGTAGAACGCTAGCTTAAAAAGTATTAACGGATCGTCTGTGTGACGTAACTTTTTTACAAATAAGGAATGGAAACAAAAAAAATTGTTCTCACTAACAAAAAGAGAAACTTTCAGGGGTCGTAAATGTCATTTCATATTTATAGTTCTTCCTATGTGATAATTATTAACTGACAAACTATTTTTAGATTATTCACTTTACTGTTAAATTATTCACAATCCTGTTAAAGGTTGAATATGTTGAAATTATTTGTCTACTATAGGATATAAAAATTAGAAATAAACTTTGTGAATAACTAATAATGGACAATTTACATTATGTACAACATAGAAAACGGTTAGCAGTTATGGACCTTGAAAATGACGCTTCCCCATTTCAAACACAAAGCTTGGCATCAGTATTCCGCATAAATTTGAACTTCTCTATTCAGAAATTACACGAGTAATTCATCTTCAGCAAAATCCCAATTACGTCGGAGGAAGTCTATTATACATATTTACAATACGAATAACTAAATCATAGAAGAGTTTAAAAATTTTAAATAAGTTATAGTTCATCTAAGTCAAGTGAATTAAATTATTATATGTTCTTAATTTACAGACGAATATAAATTTGCCATATCGTGAAATAATACGTGAAATATTTTGGAACTGAATTAAAACCACTTTAAATTCTTTAATTGCTTCAAGGCAGGTCAAAATTATGCATATGTTTGCATTAATTTCAAGACCTACTTTATTTTCATAGTTGGCTTCAGTTATATAAAAAAATGTCGACCAATCAAACTTAAAATGTACTCGAATTTAAACACTTTCAAATATAAACGTAGTATTAAATAATTTTTCAATTTTTTTAGAATGGGCATGGGTACGCAACAAAATTTGGACTACAAATGTGGATTAAGTCCGGACCTTCAGGTAGTTGCTAGGGCTGAATTAAGAGAAGAGCCTAACACGCGGGAAGAGGTCTTAGAAAAATTTCGAGAATGGATTGCAAAACATCCTTCAATCAAAAGGTGTCGAACAGATGCAGTTTTTCTTCTCAGATTCCTGAGGACGAAGAAATTCAGCCTTCCATTAGCCGAGGAAATGCTAGAACGATATCTCACTATGAGGCAACTCTATCCTGACTGGTTCCAAAATTTAGACATTAATGATCCTGATCTTGAGGCTATTATCGATAGTGGATATCTGGTTCCACTTTTGGAAAGGGATGAATATGGGCGACAAGTCATTCTCTCTTGTGCTGGTAAGCCCAACAATTTTCCTGAAAAATAAATAAATTAATAAGTTGATGATATCAAAGAACCCTTGGATTTTTTTCGATTTTAAAATGATCTTTTATTTTCTTCAATTTTAAGGACGTTTCGACCCTTATAAGTACACCTCGGCTCAAATGGCCCGAGCCCACAGCATTGTGGTCGAGGCTCTGATGGATGAAGAAGAAAATCAAGTTCAAGGGTATACACATGTAAATGACGAATCTGGTCTTACTATGGGTCACCTCAGTGCTTGGTCGTTAACAGATATTCGAAATATGTTGAGGTGTATACAAAATACGACCCCAATGCGTCACAAGGAAACCCATCTAATCAACATCCCTAGCTGTGCAACAAAGATCATCGAGTTTGCAGTCTCTCTTCTTAACGAAAAGCTGAAATCTCGCATATATGTAGGTTCAAATTCCTATTCTTCTCAATTTATTTTAGATTTAAACCAATTTTCATCAAATTATTAGCTTCAACTTCTCTCTATTGATGATTAAAAATTTGAAAACAGGTATTTATGAAGGTATTTCCAGAAAAATTAATATTCTTATTAACGAAAGAAAATTCTCTGTAGAATTCTAAACAAGAAGAACATGTTTGCAAGAATAATGTAAAACGATTTTACTATGAGTAGTTCAGGAATTGTAAAGTCAATATTGATTGAAGGCGGAAGATGAGATGAACAAATTGATTAGGATTGTTAAGTTTTTCAATTGAATAAATTAGAAAATAAGTGAGAAGTACAATGACTCAAGTTTTATTTCAGATTCATAAAAATATAGATGATCTCAAAAAGGCTGTCAACCCGAAAATTTTACCAAAAGAATACGGAGGAAAGATTCCTCTTTCAGAAATGATTGGTAAGTTTAAATTATATATATTATAATTCGACTGAAGTTTAGTTATATTAAATTATACTTGAATTTAATTTGAATTTAATCATCTCAGATTCATTCAAGAAAGTTTTACGAGCAAAAAGAGAAGAGTTGAAAGCACTCGATGATATGTACATCGAACTATCGCCAAAGGAAAATTGTTCCACACAAAGTGAAGGCTTGGGAGGAATACCTGGCTCATTTCGTAAACTAGAAGTAGATTAAGATATATGTATGTACCTTCTTTTAATTATTTTTAAAAGTTATATATAATATTGATAGTTTTTGCCTTGAATTCTGCAACCTTAAATTCATTGTAAATTCATACAGTACATTACATTCTTACAAGTTTTACAATATATACAGTATTATCATTTTCTGAAAGTAAATGAAGCTTCAAGATATTTGTTTTACTAGCCTTATTTAAAAAGACTATTTCAAATTGTTTGACTTGTTAGTTCTGGTTCTCATAAATTTTTTTGATTTAGTATTATGCTGTTAGTGTGAGATATAATGATTGATTAAGTTTTACTATAATCTTATAACATTGCTCAGAAACCATTCTGCTGGTGGTATCAGTTACCTTCTTTTAATAAGACGCTATTCTCGAAAGTGCCTTACTTTTAAAAAAGTACTTATATTTATAGCTATAATTAAACTATAATTAATTATACTATAAATAATCACGAAATAGTGTTTCATCAACCAAGAATACAAATACATTAAAAATGATGGTAATAGTATAAAATAATAATAAAGAAAGTATTTCAATACTGTTTTGATTGAAAAACGATTCATATATAATTATTAAATACTTATTTCATAATCTTTAATTCGTGTTGAGAATAATTATATATTATTTGTAAAAGTTTATCAGATTAAGTTTTTTCTATTTGTTGCAACGTCTGTATCAGATTAATTAATTAATTAATTCAAATAAGTTAGTCTAAGCATTCGTTTTTATTTTTAAACAGTTGCGATTAATTTTATTGAGTATATTCTATTATCTTGTGTTATATAAAAAGATTTTAACTAGCATATCTTTATATTATTCGCTGACAAATCCATCAGTTGAAATCTTTTTAAAAGAAAAAATAACTAGTTTATACAAATTATGAATAGATTAAAGTATTGTTTTTAGATCTTTTAAGGATAATTATCCATTTGTGAACTATTTACATTTGTTAAACAACATGCCTAACTTTTATCAATTTAAGTGTATCAGAAAATAATCAACAGATATAAAAATAGAGACTTTTTCAGAAATTCTAGATAAGTTCACCTTAATATTTGAAAATACGGGTCCTGCTTATGTATTCATTCACAAATATAAGTGAGTGTAAAAAAATAAATTTAAAGAAATTGAAAATCTGTATAGATTATTCGACCGATTCATTAATCCTTACTTAAGACACATTTCCTCAAATTATAAGAAAATATACTATAAACAAGGAGCGTGAGATATTATAAGGAATTAAATAAATAAATAAATAATTAATAATAATAATTAAATAATTAAATAAAAGTTATATTATGAACCTTGTATATAAAAACTTCCTTAAATGTTTATTTTGCCCATTTTAATATTTACAATGCAGGCATTATGTATCAGACCATTTCATGAGATTCTTAAATTTCATTATCCTATTTTATTAACTTTATCTACGTTTGTTTTCCATTTTCACCTAAGTTTATTGTTCATAGCTCGTGTTATTTTCGTCTTCTGTTACTTCTTTTTTAAAAAAAATATATTTTAAATATAATGAATCATGTCTGTAAAATGATATTTAAAAAATGTCAAAAATTAAAATGTAAAAAATGTTTAGCGTTGACAATGTGTTTAAAACTTCAGTTTAAATACATATTTGTGTTTTGCTCGGACTCAGTTTCATCAACAAAAGAACACACATCAACGAATTCAAACGGCATAATTCTCCCGGGCGAACTTTCGGAGTTTAAGTCTAGGTCCTTTCGTTTTTCTACACGTCGAGGAAGAACACCTTTTTTTAATCTTACTCTCGCTCCATAACGTTGCACATCCACCCAATTTCCTGCATCTTCTGACAGCTAAAAAATAAAGTATTAAAAACTTAGCTTGTTTATATGTAATACAGTATCAACAACATCAACAAAAATATACAAATTGAAAGCGAATTGGATTTTAAATAATGTACATAATTTTTTATGTGTAATTTAAGCCTGGATTCTCTAAATACTTACATTGAAATGATCTTCACAGCAGAATACGCTGGAGGAATGATGAGAAATCATGTTCTCTCTAGTTCTACCGACAGCTCGGGCCCATTCCTCACGAATTTCAATTCCATCGGGTAGTCTGAAGAAAAGTTTATCTGGATACTTTTTGGAAGTTGCTCCACATCCGGGGGCGAAACATTTTTTAACTCTTTTTTTTACTTCCACGACTTCACTAGTTGCCATTATTTGATAATTTATACACGTCACATGTAACAATGTAGAACGTAACAGAAAATGACAATGATGAAAATCAGCTGATGTGCAGACGCTCGCTTGCTGTGATCAGCTGTTTCGACTTTCGACTAACTTCGTTTGTCTGCGTCGTCTGTCGTCATACATACAATCGTCGATACACGCGTCACATTTGTAAAAATACGCAATTTAAATCTATATATTTAGTATGCAAAATTGTAGTTCGACAGTAATAAACTATTAGTTGATCATCATTTAACTAGAAGTGAGTGAAATATAGTTTTTCATTAGTTTTTTCAGGAATCAGCAACTTATGTCAAAACCTAACCTTATATCTTGGTTCACAATTATTTTCAGATGTTTTGTATACGTAATTTGGGGAAAAATTGCATCTCAGCGCCTGTTAGGTTGTTTTTGAAGGCCAATTATTCACGACGCAGTAACGAAAATACAATTACCTATGAAGTTATTAAAGCAAAAGAAGAAACACTTGATAGTATGTTACTTTTGACATTTTTTCATTCTTTCAAAGCATATTTTCCATTTTTTATTCAGTTTCTAATATTGTTAACATTTGAGTTCATTGATGGGATTAAAAATCATGTCTAAATCGTTTATCATTATTTCTAACAAAGTACTCATAAACTCAGAAGCTCCTTTCCCATCCATGGCCTCATTTGTGTTTTTAGACTTAAAATTAAATAGAATTATTTTTTTATACTCACTTATTTTTTCGTTTATCTTAAGCAATTGAGCATTCTCAGCAATTTGATTAATTAATAGGCTTTAATATTCCATTCCATATCATGATATACTTATAAGAACATCTCAATTAAAAAATATTTATGTTCCTCTTTCTTTTTTAGATTTCGAAAAAACTGTCATTGAGTCAAATCCAAACTGGGAATTACTCACACCCAGAGGATATAGGTTTTACCTTCCAGGAGGGATAGGCCCCGGTTGGTTAGATGCAACAACCGTAGTTCAACCAGCAGAATCATCAATGTATAATCAAGAACTAATGGTCTGTTCCAAAAATGACGAGTCCTTCGAAAATAAAAGTCAAAAGCTACGAGGGGAAAACGACTACTTCAGGTTAGAATATGAGGCGCAGGAATGTCCACTGGTTTTAAGGAAAGATCTCCTAGAACTTTTTCCAGGAGTCCCGGAGTTGAGTGTACCCCACCTTACAATAGTAACTCTTTCTCAGAAAGCGTGTCAGAGAAGAGGGAGATGGAGTCAGGAAGTAGAGATTGAGAAGTTTGCCAAATATGTAAGTACTTTGGGCTGCTTTCAAGAACAAACAATGAACCTTGAACTTTGTTTTATTAATTATTCGTGCCAACAGTTCGTAATGGCAGCATCCGATCTCTGCGCGAAGCTCAAATTTATAGGATTTTGGGCAGACTTCATTAATCCTTTTAGTGGACAGTCGTACCATAATCCACAAAAAAACACTGCCTTGTACAAATCTGATGCACGCTTTCGTTGTTTGGGATTTACGATTGCTGAGAAGAACCACTGTAAAGTTATTTCATATAATGATAGTTCGCGTCGTTTTATTGGTGAGTATATATAATTTCGTAAAATTGTAGAATAATGGCTTTTTTGAATTTATAAAGTTATATATTTTTCAATCAAATTGTTACAGGACATTTTTATACAACAGGACCATCTAATACAGAATTTTTGAAAAACCTTGTACAGGAATACAGCAAATTGCAGCAGGAGTAGTTGTTTATAAAGCACAAGTATTGGCTCTAGCTTCGATTCTTAATTCCTATATTAAGATTCGGAATAAAATTCAATTATGTACCGGTAAACAAGATCCCTAAAAAGAAATTTTTAAAGTATCTGAATGCTTGTAAAATTGGCCATCGAATCATTGAAGTTTCGACAGAATGACCGGAGTCTCAGGCGCTTATGTGAGTGATACTAAATTTTATTGTTCTTCGTTAATTTATGTACATAGATATTTGAAATGAAAGCCTACAAATACTATGAATGTGTCAACAGTTGTACGTATATCGTGATGTTACATTTGAATGACATTATTCTATTTAATATCATTATAAATGTGAAAAAATGTATATCCTAAACGAAGAGAGATAGACATATGAAATAAAATCTACGAAATTAATTTGACTAATAGAGAATTAGGTATTTTATTGGCATAATTTATTATAATGTACATAACCTTTATGGTTAAGACTATATTATTAAAACAGATAATTAAATTATCTTGATTTCTTTAGGTTTGAATATTTCGTTCAATAAAGTCAAAAGTATTAATTATTTATATTCCTGGTTTTCTTATGTTTGTGCTAAACGGGAAACTCTGAGAGTATAATCATGTCTACTTTTTTTTTAATAAATTTAAATAAATTCATTGAATCTAATGAACGTACAAATTTATTTTCGTTTTTATTTTATTTTAGGAAACTAATTTCTTTTTTTTTATCTTCAATGTAGTGAAAATATTTAATTAAATATTTGATTCATTCAATACATTATTAGAGATATAATGGGACTACCAACTCCATTACGCTAATTGAATATACACACATAGGGTTTCTGGTTTTATGTTATGTTTACTTTAATCATACAAAATGAAACGTAAAATACATTGAAAACCGTTTCTCAAATATTCATTTGCAAGATGTAAGGCTTCAATCCGATAATATCAAGTATAAATCATATTGCGATTGTCCTGATTCAAGTGCAATAGGTTGGAAGTTATTAAAGGCAGAAATAAACTCGTACGCTGTCTCTATTAAATGAAAATATAATAGAGAGATAAATTGTGTTTTTTATTTTCAATTGAGACATCCAATAAATTGCACAGCTTTATCAGAATTGGGGATTGAAATTTAAAAGAGAGAACATTTAATTGGATAGCTTTGTGCTGAGATAACTGACAAATTTTAATTGTACTTAATGTGAAAATTAGAAATCTAATTTATAAGTATTTCCACGAATTAATTTACGAGTTGCCATTTTTTAACTTGAAAATTTTTAGACCTTATTGATGTCGACCTATGTTTAAAAGAATATGTAAATCATATTTCACTAGTTAGTTCCACATTGTCCGTATTGTTTTTTTCATTTTATTTATCACATTTTTAATTAAAATCTAAGTGAGCAAGGTTGCTTTTTATTTCCCGTTGGGGATTAATTCAGTTTTGTTTCACTTTACGATAATGAACGTTTTTATGAAGCATACCTCACATACTGAGTTAAAAGTAAACAAGATATTGAATTTGATTTAAAACTGTAGCACGCTTTTATACGCTTTTATATGAAATTTACTTTTTTGTTAAACGGCGGCTTCAGAAATTGTGCCTTTAGTAGGAGGTATTAAATATAACTTATACATTTTTAAAATAAAAATCTCTAGATGCTAATATTAGATATCAAAACATCTTTGGTACGTCACTTCTAGACAGAAAGATAAAGACAAGACGTCTTGTTGAGAAACTGTAGCAATATTTGAAATATTTTCTATACTGGCTGAGCTTCTTGGAAAATAAGTTGGTCGCTGATGATCCTCGTAGTGTTTCTTATAAATCTTGCAATACCGTTGAGAAATTGCCAGAGAAGCTCTGTTCAAAAGATGCTGAGATTTGTTGGATTATCCCAGAGAAATATTAAACCTAATAATTATTATAAATTATTAAATATTAATCTTTGAATATATATTTTGAAATATGGAATATTTATAATATACTTTTGAGAAAATTAAGTAAAAGAAAAAGGATTCCATGATACTTGGCCAAAAACTTGCGGGTAATCTTCAGTAGTATAGTTAAAATTACTCAACTATATAAAAAAAAATTTTAATATTCCGAATTTTCAGAGGAAACGCGAAATTTTTTTTATTTTATTCTGTTCCACTTACGAGAGCTTCAATTTGAATATTCTCATCAGAATGCCCCAAATTAAATTGGTATTTCATTTCAAACGAACACGAAATACTCTTCATGTGAAAGGATAAATTCTATATTCAGTTCAAAGGATTAGTTTTTTTTTTTTAAGGAAAGTACTAAAATTTCCGTTTCGTAGTTACCATTTATTGATCAAATTCTGACACGCTTTTCAAGCATGTCTCAATACAATATCATGACACAGGATAGAACAACCTTACTTGGTATCCACCTCATTTTGAAAAAATATTAATTAATTCTCTCACTTTTTTCAAGTTACAATATATTTCTTCGACCGAACTCACTTAAAATTTAAATTAAAACTCT
The DNA here is from genome assembly GCA_900474325.1 of Synergus umbraculus. Taxonomy (NCBI): domain Eukaryota; kingdom Metazoa; phylum Arthropoda; class Insecta; order Hymenoptera; family Cynipidae; genus Synergus; species Synergus umbraculus. The sequence continues at coordinate 104,168 of UCOK01007017.1, forward strand.
CTTTATATTTATAAAATGTATTAAAATAATAATAAAAATTATATCACTAATAAAAACAAATAAAATAAATTATTCGACATTCAAGCCAAGGCAAAAAATTATATCTCTACGTACTTTAAACAGGAAGTACAAAAATGATATACAGCACACACATTGATTTTCTGTCATCTTGTCGCGGTTAATAAAAACACGATAAGGTACACACTTTGCGTTATTAATAAACGGATAGGTGTCATCAATATAATTAATTACATATTATCAATAATTATCAAAAATAAAAATATTAAATCTAAAGATTAGTTCGATCGAAAAAAAATTAGGTGATAAAATATATAATTTCATATCGTCCTGTCTCTCCGGTTTCGAAAGTTTTTTTTCAATATATATGTATATATTTATGTATATATCTACTTGATCCACTCACCATTTTTTCTAACGGACAATTACATTTAATTCAATTGATTCACTTATAATTCGTTAATATCTTAATCGTCTCTATTACTAGCAACACGTCATAAGTATATCATCTCTTCCGCAATTGTAATATAATTACACGGTAGGTATTGCATTGGTCGAAGCAATTGCAGTGAAGGCTAAAACTTCATTTTCCGACGTCTCAATATAAACAATCATTACAAATAATAAGACAGACATTTAAATTATTCGCAGACATTTCTTCGTCGGGTAGAAAACCATTATTTAAAATTGACAATATTGACGCATCTATAAGTAAATAACAATTTTTAATCATTCAAATTTGTTCATTTTATAGAAGAACCACATACTTTTGAATAAATATTCGTGAATAATATTTTATATGGGGTTGAATTTCAAAAGTATTGATTCTATGAGAAAAAAAGCGTTTGCTTTTCGTTCACAAGGCTCGATATCCTATTAAGGGTCGAAAAATCGTCCCGTTCTTTTCTTCAAATACAGCACATTTCACATAAACAATTTTTTCATATCTTCACCGACTTACGACCCCAAATTGCTAATCGAAATTTTGAAAATATTAAAAAAAATCGTTTGCGATTTTATCAATATTTATTCCGTCCGTTATAAGCAACGATATTTCGATTCTCAACGACGAATTTTTGAGAAATCGTAAAATGTCTAAAGCTTCTTTCGAGATTTACAAAAATCTGACATTTTTTTTATTTGACGTAAGCGCTGTGACGCACAGAAGAACATTAAAAGGGTTGCACGGCGAAAATTGTTGAAGAATGTATAAAGACTAAACTCGCAAAAATTTATTCTAAACTAACGGACTAAATTTACCTATTATTTTGATTATAAAATTTATTCGGTTTATTTCGCAACTAGGCTTCAATTTTTAACGCCGAGGTTCGTCAATGAAACTAGTAAACAGTAGTGATCTAAATAAGGATGATATAATTAATTATTTATGAATGTAAATAGTTTTATCATTTTGAATCTAAAAGACCCCAGCTTGTCATATAAACCGTGACTCGCTCATCGCAAACAACCGGAAATGAGAAAAAAGATGAAAAAAAAACATATTGTAACATTACTCAAGGATTTTTAGATGCAAGTGCTATTTCGCAGAAAATTTTTCTCGAAACAATTCGTATATGAAATTTCCAGCTCGTTTTTCTTCTCTTTTTTGTTTTCTCATTTGAAATCACGCATGGAGTAAGAAAGGCTCAGAACTTTTTGCTGTTTTTTGTGTCTTTTTAAAATCACTTACTTTCTGGAAATAGCAGTTCTTTCAACAAAATGAATAAAATGATTGGCAGCAAAAAAATTGGTTGCCAAGTTTAAAAATGAAGGGGAAACTCACCATGGCAACAATGAAACGTCACTCTTCCCTAGGTGTCTACAGCACATGAGTTTTTTATAATCTTTGCAACAATTCTTTCCATTTCTCATTTTCAATTACCACCAACTTTTTTAATAATAATAAAAAAAAACCATGCGAAGTCTTGATTTCAGACTATATTTTTAAATTAAAATCCTTTGCTCTGCAATTGCTTTGAAAAATTGTATAACAGATTATTGTTCATTGATTTTCTTTAAATACACGATGAGAGAGTCAGGTTTAATTGATTTTAAAGGCTAAGCTAACAAACATGCCGATAAATATTAGGCAGCTATGAATGGAATTTTTAACATTTATTTCAATTTAGATAATCATTGATGCTATGAGATTTAATTTAAAGTCCGAGGACTGAAATGATGTCTATTTTATTTTTTTAAGAAACGGATCTTTACAAATATAATAGAGAAACGGAATATTCGATCACTATGTATACCGCCTAAAAAAGACATCGAGAGGCATATATTATATATGTATTTTATATAGTTATAAGTCTTGTAAATGGATAAATTGGTGATTGCGCAAAGCATGCTTTCCCATATGTTCTCGTGTAATTCAATAAATACGGCTATGACATATTTATATCATTTTTCCTAGAGCTGGACAGGGAAGAAATACTTTTTAGAAAATGTAATGGCTTTCGAGAAGTGGAAATACTTTCAGAAACTTCTTGAATTTTCACATTGAAATGCGGTCCTAACTTTTCTTGACCCATATAAATATTCTTTAAGAACTTTCCGAATAATTGGATAATTTAATAATTGGATTTTTAAATTTATTATTCGCTATTGCTTTGAATTTTTGAAATCTTTAAAAATAATTCTCTATTTACCTTTTCAAACGTTGAAAAAATAAATATACTTTATTTTATAAGTATGATTTACTTTACTTCTTTTAAAAATGTCCAGCTCCGTAGAAAATCTCAAATTTACAATAATAATAATAATAATAATAATAATAATAATTCTTATACGTAATTAATCATGGTATATATAATATTCTTTTATACACTAGGGCAGAGCGAAAAATCGGATTATTACTAGTGGACCTCATACACGCATTTGAATTAAAATTTATTAATACGTTAACGTATATACAGTATGCAAGTGACGAATGTATATATATATAGACTAATTTTTTAATATTTATCTAAAATTGCTCATTCCGTTGCTTCCTCGAGTTCATTTAGGATTTGTAATAAACGGTTTTAAATCATCCTCACGGCGTGATTTCGGAAAATGATCAGTTCTCCATTCGGTTTACTAAACTCGCCATCGTTCCTCGAAACCAATATTTTTATCGTTTAGGTATAATATTTAATCCGTCGAAGTACAAAATAGTAATGTAAAAAATTGTGTAAATTTATACGTGGTCATTGTAAAAGTTTTTCGCTTTTTTTCTTCTTTTTTTTTCTTTAACGAATTACAATAATTATATATAAATTTAAGAATAACGTACGATAGATTAATCACAATAATCTTGGATATAGGGTCACCTATATAATTCAAGCGTATTCGAAGTGGATTAAGATTAAAAAATACAGCGGGTATAATATGCGTACAGCGACTTTTATCCTTTTTAAAAATTTCTTCAAACATTCAATCGCGTTTTTGATTGATCAGGATTTTTAGTTCTGTACTTTAGGGATCCAAAAACATCAAGTGAAACAAATCCATAACTCGACAGTGGTTAAAAATATTTTTACTGTGTTATATAAATAAAAAGGTGTTCAAAACTTAAGTATAATGTAGTTTTATCATTTTTTATCTTTCTTTTTGTGTTTGTACCAGATTGAATACGTTTTTATGAGAATTTTGAGTCATGCATTCGTTTTTCTTTGGACCACCCTGTTTTCCGTTTTTAATTATCGAAATCAAAACCGACTCGTAGGAAGGCGAGCGTACAATTACTTATATTAATATTGCTATCGACTACAGTCTCTTAATTTTTTCCTTCGTCCATCCAATTTCGAACTACTTTTACACGTATAATCGCGAATTTTCCCCGGTGCGCTGAACATTTCGGGCAAGTAAGAAGGAAGCGCTTCAAAGACATGAAATTGGAACAAGACAAGAATATCACATCTGCAGGCTCTAGTTTATTTTCCTATTTCTGCACACATTCATTTTTTTCCTGAACTATATCAGGAAAAAAAATTTCGCATGAAAAGTTGACATACTGAATCAATTTTTGCAAATTAATTTTAATAGTATTTGGATGTTTACAATTTTCTCTATCTCCGAAAATGATTAATTTCCACTTTCAAAATTTGGTTTCTCTTATTCTCAGAATATCACTTTATTTTTATGACAACAATTCATGCCCTTAAAATTATTGATACGCAATTGAAATACAGATTTCTTAACATACGTCTTTTCTTTGATGCTCGTTGATTTAATCCCGAGCGATATTTTTTCACTCCTTTTCTGTCTGCAAGAAAATATTTTCGCTATCCAAATTGTAGTACACGTAATTCGTGCCCTTTCAGTAGAGAAAGGACAAAATTTCGCCCAGGATTACCGATGAATGCACCTGCAAACTGTCACGTTTACTGATTAGAATAATTTGTCGATATTTGTTGAACGAAAATACAGTTTGTGTATTTTCATTTGCGTGTAAATAAAACATTTTACAAATGCTGGGGAATGTTGTGAGTTCAGTAAAGTGGCAAAATATACAGTAATTAGAGATGAGGTCAACAAATTTGTTTCGAATTTAAATTGATTGAATTTTCATTCCAATGAGTTTCAGAATATTTACACTAAAGGCTTTTTCCAGTACCTGGTGAACTTTGTTTTCATTTCTGCTTTTTTTTTGTTAATCAAATTCATTGTACATAATTGAAAAAAATAATTCACAGCAATTTTCGATCTATTACTCAATCATAAATATTTCTTTTTATCTTTCCGGCATAGTTATGATCAAAAGATATAATCTATAATCAGATCGTTGAGATCCTTACGCAGCAAAAGATGAAATCAATTCTTTCTTATGTTTCAGGACTTCTCTTATCCATAAAATGAACGTCAAAGGAATATACATTAATCGAAATTGCTTCTTTTCTGATGCTCGATATTGGTCTTTTGTACGCGGGATGATTGCTTTAATAATAATCCATGATGTTTCTTTTGATACTAAACGATTAATATCTTTTCGCCAACTTTTTTAGTATAAATACTATTGCAGTAAATACTAAATGCATGTAAATTATACTACATCTTTATACATGGTAAAGCTTGTAATTGTTTGAAGACGTGTTGTGTGAAGAAGGTGGGTGAACAAAATAACGAAAAAGTATAGTTTGTAGGAGCTTTAAGGGTTTGTGTGGTATATAGACTCAAATCTCACCAAAGTTGCTTTAGTCCCCATGGAAAGACGACTTTGAAAGTTCTGCTTGCAGTGGAAAATTGAGTGGTTGAGTGTACGATACGGATCAGTAGTCAGTCTTCTTTACAGTACGTGCAGGTTCTCGCAGCTCTTGGATTTGCTGTCTCTCGCCCAAACTTTGCCCAGGAGGTTTCGCACCTTGAGGCTGGCGCTGGTTCGACTGCCACGATACTTCTTGGGCGAGTTGTTCTCGGAACACGAACCCAAGGGTGACCTGCTGCGATTCTTGCGGGATCTTTTGCGAAATAGGTCTCGTGTTCGTTCCGGATTCTCCAGCTTCAGTCGAATCTGAGTCAAAAGTCCCACCAGGAGCTCATCGACGTTGTGATTGATCCCAACGGAGGTTTCTATGAACTTACAGTCATAGGAACAGGCCATGGATTTACCCTCTGCAACAAAGGACTCGATTTAACGGATAATTACACTCAGCCATGGTGGCTCGCTGCTGGTTGCTTGGCTCTAGAGAATTTAAGCAACCTATGCTCCAATTGCCTCACAGCTAATGGCTTTCCTAACACTCTCACAACTGATATCAAAAGCGTAATTCGAATTCAAACTTTGGGCAAAGACCTCTCTAGGGAAGAGATCTTTTGTTTTGGACTTGCTTTCAGCGGATTTACTTTCACAGGTTCAAAAAACTCACAAAAGGGAAGACAATTTCTACGAAATCTTTTAAAAATCATTAAAATATTTTGAAATACCTCAATAAGATTACCCGACAAACTTTAAAATCATTCAAATTCCATAAAATGTTTTAAAATTCATAAAAATCTCTTTAAATCCGTTCAATCGGGTGAAAACCTCTTAAAATTTCACAAAATATTTGTAAAATCATAAAAACCTCTTGAATTTTCTCTATTAAAAAAACCAGATTGGCTATATTGTATCACTTGAATAAATCATTCGTGTGTTGGTTTGCTAGTGGTAAATAAATTTTGTTCGTTATGGTAACTATTGAGTTAATATTTAAGTCTATTATTTTTACGTTTTAATAATATCAAAATCATTTTATGTAAGAACGATTCGCGTTATACGATGGTTGTTGGAGCGTAAAAACCAGGTCAATATTGAGCATCTGTGTACGAGTATCGTTATATAAAAGAGTGCTGTATGTTAGATAAAATGCAATTCAATTGAGCTAGTCGGGTGTAAAGAGAAGCAGAAATAAGATGAAGGAAGTATATAAAAAGTTATAAAAAAAGTAATGCATAAGTGGGAAAGAATGAAATGCAATGAAAATAAAGATATATGCAAATTTTGAAGGAGAGCATAGAGTGAAGGTGTGAGAGGTGTGAGTTTTCAATTGTAGGTGGTTACTGAGAACAAGTAAGGGAAATTCAAACTGCTACTGGAACGTTGACGGACCTGGTATTTCAACACGAAGCAAGGAAATTGAATTATTTAATCAGTAGATTAGTTGTATTCAGACGTTATATTACATTCAATTTTGGATTCAATTTGAATCTAGTCCCCTTCCAATCTGCTGATATGTATTTTACTCAAATTCGATTCCTTGCATATTCCAAATTTATATTGTTTTTTAAATATTACTAGTTTTAAGTGAAAAGTCATGTAGATAATAGGCAACAATTTTTAGTAAACTATTTAAAAAGAACTCCAATGGATTCAAAAGGATTCATAATCATTTAAAGTAATTTTAAAAAAATCTTAAAATGTTATTACCCGAGAATTTAAAGCAGTTTACAATTTTATAAGTGATTTCAAAAGAGATCCAAATATAGATACATTTTGTTCATAAAATTGTTTATAAATAATTAACTACGATTTTGGAAACGTTATTTATTTTTATATTTTATATATTAATTTATTTTTTCCAATATTACGAAATAACTGAACTTATTTGACGTGGATTGAAAATATTGGGCAAAAACATGTTGGACAATGATCGTTTATTTCACGAAATACATTAAAAAAAAAAAATCTTTTGAAATTCCACAAATGAAAATTCATTGAAATCCTTTAAAATTCCACGAAATGTTTTAAAACTTATAAAAATATCTTCAATTCCCATAAATTTTAACGAAAATAACATTGAAAAAACTAATATTGTAAAAAAAACTGTGTATACCTTCAGTCGACACTAATCGACTTCTAGCCAAGTCAACTTTGTTCCCAACCAGGATAACTGCTCGAGCGGATACATGATCACTACGCCAAAGGGTTTGAAGGACCTCTTCAGCTATCCGAACCGATGTTCTGTCCGTTATTGAATAAACGACGCAATAAGCATGAGGTTCATAAGTAGCAATACAATTCTCCGGCTGCAACATCAGAAAAAGTAAAATTTTTAATTTTAAAAGTTTTTTTTTGATTTAAAAATTTTGATTGATTGAAGAAATATTGGTTTTTACTTATATAAAATTTCTTTGAATCAAAAAAACTATTTTAATTAAAAGACATTTTTTCTTCGACCGTATATCAAAGAAATGTTTCTTTGATTCAAAGAAACTGTTTTCTGGGTGAAGTAATAATTTACGAGAACGATGAAAGGGATTTACAAATGCAATATATTTAATATTGTAACACAATTCAGGATTTAATTAAAACTATCCATAAAAATAAAACATGTTATCAGGGCAATCTTGATAAATTATGACCACGTTTCCGGACGAAATTGAAAAACTTATCCTCAAGCATTTTCATCAACGATTGCATGGTTTCCATGCTAAACTAACTTTCACTCGAGTTCAGAGGGGAATTTATAGCAAGGTGATATTTGTAGGCTCGTAAACTTATTCAGTTTGAAGGTGGAGGAATTTTTATCAGAAGAAAGAATTTCTATCAGCTGCACAACTAAAAACTTTCAATAGAAATCTATTCTAAGAAGTATTTTTTAAATCTAGTGAATGATTTATGCTTTACATATTAAAAAATGACATCTATATTTTAAAGAATTTCTGAAATTTATTCTCTTATCTTTTGCAGTCACGTAAAGAGTATTTTTAGATACTTTTATTCAGATTAAGAATAATAATGACAGTTTTCTAAGGTAATCGCAGAGATCCTTAAAGAGCTTTGCAATTTAATCGCAAATTGTGCAGTAATATAATATAAACCTGTACTGCAATGTAAATATAAAAATCGATCAACTTATTACTAGATAAGGAGGACATCATTATTCCTCTACTTTATGCTGCAGACCTAAATTATTCAGAAGGAAACTCAAAGATATAAAAAAAAAATGTAGAGAGCTTTGTATATACTACGTATTTTATATTTATTATCTGTTTTTTATAGTTACTTGAAATATCATTAATCATAAAAAATCATGCAGTCAACTCTGCTTAAATAAATTAAAACCTGATATGAAACTTCGTCAACGTTTATAAATAAGTAATGTATTAATTTTGCCAAATTAATTTGTTTCATAGTAAATATTATATTTCTCTCAAAGCGAACAGTTTCTCCATAATAAACGAGTTACTTTTTGATCAAATTTGCCAAAAGCATCAAATTACATATTGCCTTGTAACTTTATTCCACGTTATGACATCAAATTTCAAAGGGAGATCGCACACACGTTTGCATAACCCGAGTATGTTTCACTATTGTAGGCAAATCGGGGAAAATTCTCTGAATGGTTTCAGATAAGGTTGGGACTTAGGTCACGTTCAGCACGTTGCAATACAACGAGTACTTTGTTACAAAGCTGCTTGTTCTCACGTATTGTGAATTCTCAAGAAATTTACATTTCTGTAGAAAAGCGTGGAAATTTCTCGACCCCTTTGTAAACGAATTGTAGTACAGAGCGATATTTGAAGTAATAACATTGAAGTGATCTGCGTTGGACTTACACACACAACTTCCTGAGTTTTCAAAGCTTTTGAAAAACTTCAATTTCCCAAATGTGAACTCTCTAAAACTGAATCAGTCAAATTCCACTTATTTTCAGTGACTCTTTTCTCACTATTTTAATCAGTGAAAGTTCACTGAGAATCAGTCAAAAGTCACTGAAATTTTCAGTCATCTTCACTAAACTACTAAAAATGTCAGTGACTTTTCACTGATTTCCAGTAGATTTTTTACTGATTAAAATCGTAAGAAAAGAGTCACTGAAAATCAATGGAATTTGACTGGTAATCAGTTAAATTTCACTGATTCAAGTTTGGAGAGAAAGATTCTACACTAAATTTTGTAGATTTTTCAAGTTGCCTTATTTTAAAACAAAATTCAGTTATTTCAGACAAAAAATTTCAAACTGCCTAAAACAAGCGTTAATTTTTTGTATAAAATATCTCGTCCTTCGAGACGTGCGATGATTAATCCTTGTGTCAATTTTATTTTTCAAGCGAATAAAATCTCAAGAGAATAAAAGAAATTTGATCGTAGGAAAGCCAGTGCTTTTTAGTAAATTTTTTTTGCAAGAAGTTTTTCAAATCAAAAGTTTGATTTAAAGTTTTATTGAGACGAAAAGAAAGGCACTAGAGAAAAAGAAAGGCGCTTATAGGGAAGGTAATTTAACTTTAAAGGGTTTAAAATCTGGCCTATAAAAGTAACTTATTTCTTTTCATTATACATTCTGCAATTTTAACGTAGACTCATATTACCCCCAGGGGTGTGTTAAAAATATTATTCCATTCCATGTGAGTTATTGTATTAATATCGAGGATTAATTGGCTATAAACAGGCGTGAAGCTTAGTATATAAAAATATAAAATAAGAATTGAAATGAGAAGAAAGTATTATTGTTTCACGCAAAGTTGGATCAATAGGAAACTTTGCCGAACTCATCGAAATAAGAGTCCTGAAAGTTTGATCAAATTCGAACTTGGAGATCTTGTAGCTGTTGGAACGTGCTTTATTTTACACTTCTACAACGAAAATACTTTCAACTATTGCTTAAACTTACGCCTGGACATGATCTAAAAACTGAAACAGTTTTGTTTGCTCTGTATAACTAACGAAAAGGTCACAATGCAAAAATAGAAGATTTTTAATATAAAAATTCAATGGAAATTTTATACCATATTTATTTTTTCTCTGCAACTTAAAATTTTATAGAGTTTCTCCTTTAAAATTTAAAATCCTCGGATGGAATTTAAGGGTTTAGATCCCGGAAGTCTCTAACTCGAAAACTTTGCGAAATAGACACTTGCAGAGAAAGGTTTTACCTCGGAAATTTCCAAGCTTTTCATGAACTACCGAGTTTGAAAGAATCTAAACTTGAAGGTATTTGTGATTGAAAGCATCTAACTCGTAATTTGAAGGCATTCAAGAAAGTTAGTAAGAATATTTCCTTAGAATAAACAGCAAGCTGTCTGTCGGTTCTCGTTGGTTTTCAACTTGAGGTAAAAGAGTGCAGTTTATAAGCTTGGGGCCAGTGCCAATCAAGAAGTCCACTTGTCCACTGGAAAGACCACTTCAGATATGGCACACGACTTGAGTGGAGGGAAACATTTCTATTTGTGTGGTTTTCATAGAAAGTGGGAGGGCAAGTTGCCATAACTTTATGTTCTGGTGAACCTTGCCTAATGAACAACAGATAGAATCTTAAGTTAGCGGTTGTTGGAAACTTGGATATGCGGGCAACCAAGGTAGCGACGCAGAGTCGACTTCATGCTTGGTTTAACCCGTCGCAATACATCCACCAAAAGCGAAGCTCAAATCCTTAGCTGCACTTAATCCTATAACACATCCTGCTACCTGACAACTGTTGTTAGATCAAGTTAGCTGCTGCACAACCTATATATCTTTGTTACGGAAACTGGTAACTGTGACGAGGAACAAAAGACGTTTATGGAAACTCTTGCTATAAGCGAACAATTCTCTATACCCAAATAATATTGAAAACTCGAATTAAATCAAATTAAAGATTGACAGTGAAGTGTTTTTCTGCTACCTTGTTCAGCGGTGCAGATGCTAATTTAATTATGCAGGAGTGTCGAATTTAATGGAAGCGAAAGAGTGACCAAGACATCATGTACACTGAGAAACTCTGTGTTAGAAAAATTACTAATATCGATAGCAAGTAGGCTCAAAATCCCAAAATTGAGACATTTTAATACAGAAAATAATAAATTTTACTATTTAAATAGGAAAAATTACTATTTAAATAGTAAAACTAGCTGTGAAGTTGTATCAACTTATGTACTCATTCAATGAGCACTTTCATTCAATTAAGCATTCTTTACATCATCATTAAATTCATTTTCGAAAATTACAATTAAACACAAATTTTGTATTTTTCAATGAAATTTATTAATCTTATAGGTCAATCGATTCGCCTCGACCCAAGGAACCTTTATTTTCCTTACATCAGCTTTCATTTTTGAATATTTGAGAAGTTATAGTGAAAAAATGAATTTTTCGAAAATTATAAAAGTACATAAAACTTGTAAAATTAAGTATTTTGTAAGAAATTCAACTAGGTCTTTTACAGAACAAATTTATATTTTTTCCTTTTAATATTTATCGCCTACCTAAGAAACATACTTTAAAAAAGTTTCAAAGGAAATAATGCAGAAACTTGATCGATATTGAAGAACATCATTTTACCCTAATTCCACCCCAGGTTCCCCTATTTGAGAACATATAGCGAAAAATTAATTTTTCAAAATTATAAATAACTATAACTTTCTTATTTTTTAATGAAATGGATTAAAATTATAGGTCAATCGATTCGTTTCGACACAAGGAATCTTTATTTCCCTTACGTCAGCTTCGAACTTTGAATATTAGAGAAGTTATAGTTGTTAAACTAATTTTTCAAAATTAAATAGAACCATAACTTTCTTATTTCTCAATGAAATGCATTAATCATACAGGTCAATCGATTCGTCTCGACACAAAGAATTTTTTTTTTCCTTACGTC
>UCOK01007018.1:0-11010 GCA_900474325.1 Synergus umbraculus
TTTTAAAGAATTTCACAAAGTTTCAGAATTTCCCGACGTAATGTGCTTCAATCGGACCTACTCCGTTCTTATCCGATTGTATCCGACTAAAGAAGTTCTAATCCAAATGCATCCGATTTAATGTGACCTAATACGAATTTATACGTTACAATCGGACATAATCCGTCTAAATTATATTTTAATACGCTTGCATGTGACCTAATTCGCTCGGATCCGAACTAATCGGCATGTATTCATTCTAATCTGACCTAATTAGACTAAATACGTCTTAATCGGACTGAATCCGCCGTAATTTGGTTGAATCTGACCTATTTCAGCTTAATCCGTCCTAATCCGTCCTGTTCCGACTGAAGCCGTCCCATTTCGCCATAATTCGGCTGAATTCGTCCTAATCCGTCCTAAATTGATTGAATGCGTCTGAATCGGACCGAATACGTCCTAATCGATGCAAATCTAACATAATTTAGTTGAATCCTGCGTAATCCGCTTGAATACGACCTAAGTCGAATGTATTCGTCCTAATCCAACCTAATTCGACTGAATACGTCCTAATCCGTGTGAATCCGACGTTATAGGTTGAATTCGTCCTAATCCAGCGGAATCCGTCCTAATCCGCTCAAATTCGACTGAATTCGTCCTAATACGGCTGAATCCGATGTAATCCGCTTAAATACAACCTAATCCAAATAAATTTGTCCTAATCCGACATAATTCGACTAAATACGTCCTAATCCGAATAAATACGTCCTAATTGGGTCTTTTCTGACTTAATCCGTCATAATTCGACTGAATACGTCCTAATTCGTCTGAATGCAGCATAATTCGCTTCCTACTGACCTAATCCGTTTAAATCCGTTTAAATCCGTCCTGAGCTGCGTTAATTTGACTAAAAATAAAAATAACTTTAAATTACTTGTCATAAATAATGATTTCACTTAATAATGAAATATTTCACATTACTTCATTATATATTACTTTATAATAATGAAACACAACACATTTTTACCATCTTTGAATACTTATTTATTGACTTCCGGGTCACTTAATCGACTCGACGAAAGCTCCTTAATATTTCCATACGGATTTAGTGCAAACTCACAATTTAGATCATTAAGAGCACTACGATTGTTTGCCTTAACGTATTGAATATCCCCAACTCCGAGACATCCGATATCCAGTCGAGGGACTGTTCGAAAATGGCTATGCGAACAATTCCATTATTTCGTAGATGTATAGAGCACCAAGAGAATATATTCAGGAAGTGATGCTTTATTGAATGATGTAACTTTATCATTTTCTAAAATTTCCACTCTCCCATTGTTAATAAGTTCTCTCAGCTTGACTGGCTGGACATGTTTATACGTGAAAAATTTCAAAAGATTTTTTAATTAATTTTAAGGAATTTCAATTAATTTACAAAAATTTCAAAGATTTTTTAAGGGTTTTCAGGAGATTTTTAGAATTTCTTAATGATTTCACAAAATTCAAATGAATTTTAAAGAATTTCACAAAGTTTCAGAATTTCCCGACGTAATGTGCTTCAATCGGACCTACTCCGTTCTTATCCGATTGTATCCGACTAAAGAAGTTCTAATCCAAATGCATCCGATTTAATGTGACCTAATACGAATTTATACGTTACAATCGGACATAATCCGTCTAAATTATATTTTAATACGCTTGCATGTGACCTAATTCGCTCGGATCCGAACTAATCGGCATGTATTCATTCTAATCTGACCTAATTAGACTAAATACGTCTTAATCGGACTGAATCCGCCGTAATTTGGTTGAATCTGACCTATTTCAGCTTAATCCGTCCTAATCCGTCCTGTTCCGACTGAAGCCGTCCCATTTCGCCATAATTCGGCTGAATTCGTCCTAATCCGTCCTAAATTGATTGAATGCGTCTTAATCGGACCGAATACGGTTTAATCAGAAGGAATACGTCTTAATCGGTGTGAAACTGACATAATTCACTTGAATCTGACCTAATCCGCTTAATCTGTCCTAATCTACATGAATCCGCCCTAATCCGTTTCAATACATCCTAATCCGTCTGAATACATTCTAATTCGACTGAATTCGTCCCAATGCGGTTGACTCTGGCGTAATCCGCTTAAATACAATCTAACCCAAATGAATTTGTCCTAATCCGACATATAATTCGACTGAATACGTCATAGTCGCACTGTATCCGTCGTAATTCGGTTGAATCCGACCTAATTCAACTAAATTCGTTCTAATCCGCTTTGTTTAGCCTGAATTCGTCATAATTCGAATGAATTCGTCCTAATCCAACTTAATTCGGTTAAATAAATCCTTATCGGACTGAATTCGTCCTAATCTGTTTAAATACTACCCAATCCAGATGAATTCGTCCTAATTCGAATGAATTCGTCCTAATCGAACCTAATTCGGTTGAATACATCCTAATCGGATTGAATTCGCCATAATCTGCTTAAATACGTTCCAATCCGGATGAATTTGTCCTAATCCGCCCTAATTTGACTAAATACGTCTTAATTGGACTGAATCCGACGTAATTCAGTTGAATTCAACCTAATACGAAGGAATTCGTCTCAATCCGACTTAATTCGCTTGAATCCAATGCAATGCTAATGAATCCGTCCTAATCCGTTTGAATCGGTCCTAATACACTTGACTCAATGTTACATCAATATTAAGATAAAGTATCTCGTTAAAATCAAAAATAACGACACCAAAAATTGCCTGTCTGGCAAATCCGTCGACTCGCAGTAAAACCATGACAATAAATCGCAAAAATTTAAGTTCATCGACAATTAAGTCTTGAAAACCCTTTAATTTGACAAGTGGGATAAAGAAATGAAATTGTAAAGTCTGTGAAGAGGAAAGAAGTGGAAAGGAAAGTTGAGCGGAAAGTGGGAAGTAGGAAGATAAAAAAGGATTCAAAAAAATAAAAGAGAGAAAGACGTAAACAGCGAGATCGACTATTAGTGGGAGTTGATGCTTTTGCGGGTCATGAAATCGGCTTATGTGCAAACGTATCCGTATAATCCTTAACCGTATGCGGCAACGGAAGCTTCCGTTCGAAAGCTGAAAGGGACGACGACTGGTTCCAGTTGGGCTTTGCCGTAACTCGATATTCTATATCCTTCTAATGGAGCCTAGTATGTACGCTGTACTGGATAAAAAGACAAACCGGAAGAGACTCTTTCTATTTGCCTCGCGACACGAAATATTCTATACATTTTTAACCAAGTGCTCTAATGCGTAAGGTACACGACTTTTATATATGTGTGTACATGTGTACACGAATACACGTATTCTTTGAGTGCAGCAGCTTTTACTTAGGGATTCTAGGTCTTGGGAAAATGGTAAAAGTCCGGATTATTCAGGAGGAAACTTGAAGTGAATCTATTTAAAAAACATGACATTTTTTGCGGAATTTTGCTACTGGCGTTGCGAGGTATGTGTAAAAAGGATTCAATTTGCTCATGCAAATAATCGTATCAATGATAAAAGTTAATAATCTAAATTGTGATTAGGACGTATTGAGTCGAATTAGATCGAAACAGGATGAATTCATTCGGATTAGGTCGTATTCAAGCGGATAACGCCGTATTAGGACGATTTCGGTCGAATTTGGACGGATTAGGACGGATTCGAATGGATTAGGTCGAATTCAAACGTATTACGTCGCATTCAGGCGGATTAGGACGTATTTAGTCGAATTAGGACGGATTAGCACGTATTCAGTCAAATTAGGGCGGATTAGAACGGATTCATACTGATTATGTCGAATTAGGACGAAATATTTCGGATGAGATCGTATTCAAGCGGATAATGCTGTATTTGGACGAATTCAGTCGAATTAGAACAGATTATGATGGAACCGAACGTGTTAGGTCGGATTCAAGCGGATTAGGACGAATTTAATTGGATTAGGTCGTAATCAAGCGGATTAATCCGGAGTCAACCGGATTAAAACGAATTCAGTTGAGTTAAGGTGAATTAGAACGAATTCGAACGAATTAGGGTGGATTTATGTGGTTTAGAACGGGTTGAGTCGGATTAGGACAAATTAATTCGGATTAGATCGTATTCAAGCGGATAACACCGTATTAGGACGATTTCGGTCGAATTTGGACGGATTAGGACGGATTTGAATGGATTAGGTCGAATTCAAACGTATTACGTCGCATTCAGGCGGATTAGGACGTATTTAGTCGAATTAGGACGGATTAGCACGTATTCAGTCAAATTAGGGCGTATTAGAACGAATTCATACCGATTATGTCGAATTAGGACGAAATATTTCGGATGAGATCGTATTCAAGCGGATAACGCTGTATTAGGACGATTTCAGTCGAATTAGAACAGATTATGATGGATCCGAACGTATTAGCTCGGATTCAAACGGATTAGGACGAATTCAATTGGATTAGGTCGTAATCAAGCGGATTAATCCGGGGTCAACCGGATTAAGACGAATTCAGGTGAGTTAGGGTGAATTAGAACGAATTCGAAAGAATTAGGGCGTATTAGAACGAATTCATACCGATTATGTCGGATTAGGACGAAACATTTCGGATGAGATCGTATTCAAACGGATAATGCTGTATTAGGACGAATTCAGTCGAATTAGAACAGATTATGATGGATCCGAACGTATTAGGTCGGATTCAAGCGGATTAGGACGAATTCAAGCGTATTACGTCGGAATCAGGCGGATTAAGACCTATTCAGTCGAATTAGGGCGGATTAGAACGGGTTCATACCGATTATGCCGGATTAAGACGAATCGTTTCGGATGACATCGTATTCACTCGGATAACGCTGTATTAGGACGAATCCAGTCGAATTAGAACAGATTATGACGGATCCGAACGTATTAGGTCGAATTCAAGCGGATTACGTCGTATTTAGTCGAATTAGGGTGGATTAGTACAGATTCATACTTATTAAGTCGGATTTAACCGAATATAGGATTAGGACGAATTTATTCGGATTAGGTCGTATTCAAGCGGATACCGCCGTATTAGGACGGATCTGAACGTATTTGTGTGGTTTAGGACGGATCGAGTCGAATTTGGACGAATTAATTCGTGTTAGGTCGTATTCAAGCGTATAACTCCGGATTAAGACGAATTTTGTTGACTTAGGGTGGATTAGGACGAATTCGAACGAATTAGAACGGATTTATGTGGTTTAGAACAGATCGAGTCGGATTAGGACGAATTAATTCCAGATAGGTCGTATAAGAACGGATAACGCCGTATTAGGACGATTCGTATCGAATTAGAACGGATTAGGACGGATTCGAATGGATTAGATCGAATTCAAGTGCATTACGTCGCATTCAGGCGGATTAGGACGAATTCATTCGGATTAGGTCGTATTCAAGCGGATTAATCGGGGTTCAGTTCGAAATAGGACAGATTCAGTCGGATCAAGATAAGAAACCCAATTTACCATAAAATAATAAAAAATTAAAATAAATAAATGAATAATAATTATTTACAAAATTATGGATTAAAAATCTCAAAATTATTCTAAATTTATGATTTAATTCAGGTCTATGTATTTAAAATTATAAAATAAAAAGAAAAAAAAATAACAAAATAATATATTTTTTATAGCATGAAAAGAGATATATTTTATCGAAGATATACTTCATTTTCAACTGTCAGAGTAATGATGCGCTCGTGGAAAGAAGGATCTCAATTTTTTTTAGTGGCATAGGTATATGTATATATACATATATATATATATATATATATATATATATTCTGTGGCTTAAAAATAATTCTCTTTAACCACATTTTTGTCGAATCGACAACACTCTCTGTCATGAAAAATGATTTGTTCGCGCCTCGCTAGAATAACAATCGTGCCATTAATAACGTTATATAAAACGAGCTGCAAGCTACGTTAAATAACAGTGCCGAAAAGCTTTCACCCGATTCAATCAATCGTGCTGACCAACTGAATATCGTGTTTTATGCAATATCATTATAAAAATGTATGATTCCAGAATTTCGAGAATTTAAGCTCTGCTCATTGTCCCAGGGATTTTAATGCACGTGATTGGAAGTAACAAACACTGGAATGTACGAATTTATGCATTAATTGCATTTTAAAGAGTAATTTATTTTAATTATTTTTTAATTACTGTACGTGCAGAATACATGAGATTTAAATTGTAAAATAATTAAGGAATTTAGAGAAGCAAGTATTTAATTTTTACACTTTTTAATACGAACTTATCCGTGATTTTTTAAAATTTCTATTCGAATTAATTCGATCTTATGCAATTGATTCCGACCTATTACGATTAAGGCCGACCCAATCCTATTTTTAATTATATAATCCTATGCGGTTGTATCCGACCTAATCAGCCTTAATTGGGCTTAATCGGTCTTAATCGGACCTAATCCGCCTTAATATGAACAAATACGAACGAATCCGAATGATTTCGATTAATTCCGAAAAAATCCGCCCGAATCGGTTCTAATTCTTTTGAACTCGTTCTAATCCGACTGAATTCGTCCTAATTCGTTCTAATTCGATTGAATCCGACCTAATCCAAAATTAAACACCACATTTATATTCGGATTTATATTAGATTGAATCCGAATTAATGAGATTTCTAACCAAGATTTCTATACGATTGAATTTGACTCAAATCGACCTAATCCGAATAAATCTGATATAATTTGTCTGAATCGGGCCTAATCGGTCTTAATCGGGCCAAATCCGCTTAATATAAACTAATCCGAATAAAATCCGAATAATTCCGATTAAATCCGACTGAATTCGTCCGAATACGTCTTAATATGAATTAATTCTAATGAATCCGAATTAATTCGAGTAAACCCGAGTGAATCCGCTCCAATCCGTCCTTATCCAACTGAATTCGACGTAATTTGCTTGAATCCTATCTAATACGCTCTAATTCAAATGAATCCGTCCCAATCCGATTGAATCCGGCCTAATTCGACTGAATTCGTCCTAATCGTCTGAAGTCGCTTGAATGTGATCTCATCCGTACAAATCCGTCCTAATTCGACTGAATTCGTTCTAATCGGATTGAATTCGCCTGAATACGTCTTAATATGAACTAATTCTAATGAATTCGAGTAAACTCGAATGAATCCGCCAAAATCCGTCCTAATCCAACTGAATCAGTGCAATTTGCTTGAATTCTATCTAATACGTTCTAATTCAAATTAATCCGTCTTAATTCGCCTGAATTCGTTTTTACCCTACTTAGTTCACTCTTATTTGACTGAATTCGTCCTAATAAGGATGAATCTGACGTAATCCGTTTGAATGTGACCTAATCCGTTTCAATCCGCTCTAATTCGACTGAATTCGTCCTAATCCGACTGAATCCGTCCTAATACGTTCTTATTCGATTAAATCCGTCCTAATCCAACTGAATCCAACGTAATTTGCTTGAATCCTGTCTAAAACGTTCTAATTCAAATTAATCCGTCTTAATTCGCCTGAATTCGTTTTTACCCTACTTAGTTCACTCTTATTTGACTGAATTCGTCCTAATAAGGATGAATCTGACGTAATCCGTTTGAATGTGACCTAATCCGTTTCAATCCGCTCTAATTCGACTGAATTCGTCCTAATCCGACTGAATCCGTCCTAATACGTTCTTATTCGATTAAATCCGTCCTAATCCAACTGAATCCAACGTAATTTGCTTGAATCCTGTCTAAAACGTTCTAATTCAAATTAATCCGTCTTAATTCGCCTGAATCCGTTTTCATCCGACCTAGTCTGCTCTTATTCGACTGAATTCGTCCTAATGAGGATAAATCCGGCGTAATACGTTTGAATGTGACCTAATCCGTCCCAATCTGCTCTTATTCGACTGAATTCGTCCTAATCCGAGTGAATCCGTCCTAATACGTCATTATTCGACTGAATTCGTCCTAATACGTTTTAATTAAACTGAATACACTTAAATATGATCTAATCCGAATGAATTCGTTCTAATTTGTCCTAATTTACACGAATCCGTGAATTTTAATTTTCTCATAACTTCTGGAAATCGGTAAAAAATGAAGTATCTTCACTAAAACGTATTTCTCTTTTTCACGTGATAAAAAAAAATACAGCGAATCTTGGCAGGCAATTGGAAGAACCACTTCAGGGTGAAAATATGGGGAATGTGGCGAGGGGTGAGAAACTAAATAGATAAAAAAAAAAGTGAAAGAGGAAAAGAACGAGTTGCAGATTGAGAAATGAAAAGAAGCTGACGAAAAAGGACGTATGTAGCTACGTATGTTGAAATTGAGTAAAAGTAGTCAAAGAAATGGTAAAGAGCGGACAGAGGAGGAAAAACACGAGTGTGAAAGGAAAAAGGCGTTCGTTTACGAAAGTTCGCCAATGCAGAAGTGATGTCAATGACATTCCATTTGAAAGTTGGACATTCTGATCACGAATTCTATTGGCAAGAGAGTTTTCCTCAAAATGGGATGTCCTTTGAATTGAAGAGTATTTTATCATCGTGTAAAACTTTAAATATCAATGTCGCTTCCACGAGAGGTTTGAAATCAATGTGAAAGCCTTGAAGGAAAATAAATGAGAATTTAGAATTTTTGGAATATATAGGAAGTTTTAATTTTTTTTTCGAATTTTAATAATCCTCATAAGTTTCAGAATATTTACTTGGGGAATTTTTAAGTAATTTGTGGAACTTTTAAAAGATTTTAAGGCATTTGAGTGGTGAAATATTGAAATCGAAAATATCGATATAGAAAGTCTGGATATCGAAATATCGAAAGTGTTGTAATTGGAATATCGAAAATATCGATATTAAAATATATCGAAAATATCGATATTGAAATATATCGAAAATATCGATATTAAAATTATCGTAAATATCGATATTGAAAATATTAACATCAAAAATATCGATATGAAAATTTCGATATCGAAAATATTATTTTGAAACATCAAAAGTGTTGATATCGAAATATCAAAAATATTGAAAATATTCATAAGGAAAATATCTATATCGAGATATCGAAAGTATTGATATCGTCATTTTGAAAATATCGATAACAAAAATATCGATATTGAAAGTATCGATGGTGAAAAATCAAATATATCGATACCGAAAGTATCGATAGTTAAAAATCGAAAATATTCATATCGGAATATGAAAATATCTATATCGAAATATAGTAAGTATCGCTATCGATATATCGAAAGTGTCGATATCGAAATATCGAAATGCCAAAAATATCAATATCGAAACTATCGATTTTGAAATATCCAAAATATCTATATCGAAATATCGAAAATAATATTATCGAAATATCGAAAGTATTGATTTTGAAATATCAAAACTATCGATATCGAAAGTATCGATAGTGAAAAATCGAAAATATTATTATCGAAAATATTTATATCGAAATATGAAAATATCTATATCGAAATATAGTAAGTATCGCTATCGATATATCGAAAGTGTCGATATCGAAATATCGAAATGCCAAAAATATCAATATCGAAACTATCGATTTTGAAATATCCAAAATATCTATATCGAAATATCGAAAATAATATTATCGAAATATCGAAAGTATTGATTTTGAAATATCAAAACTATCGATATCGAAAGTATCGATAGTGAAAAATCGAAAATATTATTATCGAAAATATTTATATCGAAATATGAAAATATCTATATCGAAATATAGTAAGTATCGCTATCGATATATCGAAAGTGTCGATATCGAAATATCGAAATGCCAAAAATATCAATATCGAAACTATCGATTTTGAAATATCCAAAATATCTATATCGAAATATCGAAAATAATATTATCGAAATATCGAAAGTATTGATTTTGAAATATCAAAACTATCGATATCGAAAGTATCGATAGTGAAAAATCGAAAATATTATTATCGAAAATATTTATATCGAAATATGAAAATATCTATATCGAAATATAGTAAGTATCGCTATCGATATATCGAAAGTGTCGATATCGAAATATCGAAATGCCAAAAATATCAATATCGAAACTATCGATTTTGAAATATCCAAAATATCTATATCGAAATATCGAAAATAATATTATCGAAATATCGAAAGTATTGATTTTGAAATATCAAAACTATCGATATCGAAAGTATCGATAGTGAAAAATCGAAAATATTATTATCGAAAATATTTATATCGAAATATGAAAATATCTATATCGAAATATAGTAAGTATCGCTATCGATATATCGAAAGTGTCGATATCGAAATATCGAAATGCCAAAAATATCAATATCGAAACTATCGATTTTGAAATATCCAAAATATCTATATCGAAATATCGAAAATAATATTATCGAAATATCGAAAGTATTGATTTTGAAATATCAAAACTATCGATATCGAAAGTATCGATAGTGAAAAATCGAAAATATTATTATCGAAAATATTTATATCGAAATATGAAAATATCTATATCGAAATATAGTAAGTATCGCTATCGATATATCGAAAGTGTCGATATCGAAATATCGAAATGCCAAAAATATCAATATCGAAACTATCGATTTTGAAATATCCAAAATATCTATATCGAAATATCGAAAATAATATTATCGAAATATCGAAAGTATTGATTTTGAAATATCAAAACTATCGATATCGAAAGTATCGATAGTGAAAAATCGAAAATATTATTATCGAAAATATTTATATCGAAATATGAAAATATCTATATCGAAATATAGTAAGTATCGCTATCGATATATCGAAAGTGTCGATATCGAAATATCGAAATGCCAAAAATATCAATATCGAAACTATCGATTTTGAAATATCCAAAATATCTATATCGAAATATCGAAAATAATATTATCGAAATATCGAAAGTATTGATTTTGAAATATCAAAACTATCGATATCGAAAGTATCGATAGTGAAAAATCGAAAATATTATTATCGAAAATATTTATATCGAAATATGAAAATATCTATATCGAAATATAGTAAGT
>UCOK01007022.1:7198-24713 GCA_900474325.1 Synergus umbraculus
GATTTATGAGTTTGAAAATTTTTATGGAATTTTTAAGGATTTCATGGAATTTGAAGATATTTCTAATAATTTTAATATAGATTTTAAAGGATATAAAAGGGATTTGAATTGTTATCATTGAATGTAAAAGAATATCAAGAAGTTTCTGGGAATTTTTAGAATTTTCTACGACTTTGATCAGATTTCAATCGTACTTCAAGGTACTT
Source organism: Synergus umbraculus (assembly GCA_900474325.1). Classification (NCBI taxonomy): domain Eukaryota; kingdom Metazoa; phylum Arthropoda; class Insecta; order Hymenoptera; family Cynipidae; genus Synergus; species Synergus umbraculus. Next base: position 7,405 of record UCOK01007022.1, read on the forward strand.
TTATGACTTTTAAAATATGTATTTTGTGGGATTTAAATAAGAAATTAAAAATTTTCAAGAGAATTTTATTGAGGAATTTCAAAAGCTTTTTATGATTTTTAAAAGATTTTGTAGAATTTACAAAGAATTCGAAGGTTTTCGTCAAATTTTAAGAGTTCTCAAAAAGCTGTAAATTTTTTAAGGGTTTCCAAAAAATTCTTCGATTTTTAAAAGATTTTGTGAAATTTGAAAGGATTTCATAGAATTTGATAAGATTTCTTTTTGTAATATTTTTAAGGGATATAAAAGATATAAAGAGATTTTAAACGTTACCGTAAAATTTCCAGAATTTTTTTGTGAATTTTAAGAGATTTTAAAATTTGTCATAGAATTTCAAAAGTTTTCTAGGAATTTTTAAAGATTTTCTCGAATTTTAACCTGGATTTCAGAAGATTTGAGTTTGAAAATTTTTATGGAATTTGAAGATATTTCTAATAATTTTAATAGATTTTAAAGGATATAAAAGGGATTTGAATTGTTATCATTGAATGTAAAAGAATTTCAAGAAGTTTCTTGAAGGAAGTTTTAGAATTTTTCATGACTGATTAGATTTCAATCGTACTTCAAGGTGCTTTTATAATTTTAAAATATGTATGTTGTGGGATTTAAATAAGGAATTTTAAACTTTATAGGGTATTTTATTCAGAAATTTCAAAAGATTTTTATGATTTTTAAAAGATTATGTAGAATTTATAAAGATTTCGAAGTTTTTCGTAAAATTTTAAGGGTTTTCAAAAAATATTTCTATAATTTATAAAAGATTTTGTAATATTTTTAAGGATTTCAATTTGATTTAAGTGATTTTTACGAAATTCAAGAGATTTTTAGGATATTAAAACGATTTTATAGAATTTTATGAGGTTTTAAGGAATTTGAAATATTATCCAGAAATTTTAAGGAATTTTACGAGATTTCTAATAATTTTAAGTGATTTTGAGAGATTTTTCTGATATTTAAATGATTTTGCGAGAATTTTAAAGGATTTCATGGAATTTGATAAGATTTCTATGTAATATTTATAAGGGATATAAAAGATATAAAGATATTTTAAATTTTACCGTAAAATTTTAAGAATTTTTTTCATGCAATTTCAAAAGGTTATTAGGAATTTTTAGAGATTTTTATGAATTTTAATATGGATTTCAGAAGATTTATGAGTTTGAAAATTTTTATGGAATTTTTAAGGATTTCATGGAATTTGAAGATATTTCTAATAATTTTAATAGATTTTAAAGGATATAAAAGGGATTTGAATTGTTATCATTGAATGTAAAAGAATATCAAGAAGTTTCTGAAAATTTTAAGAGATGTTCACGAATTTTAAGCGATTTCACAGGTTTTCAAAGGCTTTTTGGAATTTTTAGAGATTTTCACGAAGTTTAGCATAGATTTTAAGAGATTAGTCAAATAAAATATAATAAATTATATAAATTTGAAAAATAATGTAAATGCGCGCGCGGGGCGCACGTTCGTTCTTGTGTGCGAAAATAATGTAGGTTAAATATTATTCAGTTATTTTTTTATAATTACATTTTCTGTCTTGTTAATGTGAGTTTTGGATGTATGAAAATTGGGATGGGATGAGTCGATCGACGAATTGACTTCTGCTAAGTGGCATCATAAAGTATCTGGTCGTTTGTAGTAAATCTTTAAAATCGCACCTCGCGTGCAACACAGCATGCTCAGTTACATTACAACCACAAGGTGGATCCTCCAAGCTCATCGATCATGACGTTTGAAACCAACGGTGCATCCCATTATCGTGGGATCTTCCGAAGGTAAATCAGTGGACCCCTGAAAATCGCAGTACAGACTTCGAACTGACAAATCACCCATAACCCTCCACTCGTTTTTAATTTAAAAATCGAGAAAGGAAATAAAATGCATTATCTGTATTAACTTGGACGAATAACCATTTTTTAAATTCTAATAATTAGAATTTAAAACATGGTTATTATTCATGAATATTAAATTATAGAAGAATTTATTCAGGATGTCTTCTAAATTTACTCATTCAGTAAACAAAAGTCGCTGATTTAATCAGTACAAAGGGATAATGTGAACCGTAAGTTGGCAGCACTTGTACCTTCTTAATTTAGCGAAAGATTTAAATAATACTAAAAGCACACTGCTATTATGAAATCCAAATTAAAATTCCAACGTGAATAAAAATTGTTTAAAAATATGAAATTAGTCCTATTATTAAAAATTAAACATTTTCTGCAGCAATATCGATATGTGCTACAGAAAATTTTCAATTTTTTATAGTATTCGCGTCGTGGTTCGCGTTTACACCTTTTATGAATTCAAAATTTCCACAATTACTGAATTTACAGATTGAAATTGGAATTTGATTTCCAAAAATAATAAGTATACTTTATTATGAAATTTATAAAGGTTATATCGGTTCACTAATTAAATTAGTAAGAACTTACTGATAATCAGTGGACTAATTACTGAATTGATCAGTGAAAAGTCTCAAATCACTGATTCATGAGTGAAATACTTAATCACTAATTAAATCAGTGAAATTTTCACTGATTCAAATTTAGAGAGTAGGCGTTATGAAAATATTAAAATTTAGAAAGATTGAAATATGTCAGAAATGAATGGGGAAAATGTTCGCAATATAAATATGTTTCCAGTGACATGGATTTTTTTAATTAGCGTTTTTCTTTGGCTGTCATTACTAATTTTAATTGTTCAGGGACAAATATTTAATGAACGGATACTAGCAGCCTAGCAGGTGACATATATAGGTTTCAAAAGATATTTCAGAATTTTCGTAAGATTTCGAAACATTTTTAAACAGGGATTTAAAGAGATTTAAGGAGGTTACAGTGTTACATCATCCTGACGCTCGAAAAAATATATATAAAAATAAAACTTTTTTTACGCAGTTAATAAATATATAAAATAATTGTTACTTGACACATATAGTTTGAAAATAGTTCAAAATATTTTAAGAAGTCTAACAAAAAGTTGTAGGGGTCAAATAAAAATAATCAGATTAATAATTCGGAAATGTTTTGTCAAACCGGAAATCCACTTTCCGCATGAAAGGACAATTACCGGATTTTCTTGAATTCGCGCACAGTATCGAATAAGATTTAATTTATTTAAATTAATTTAAACTATTTCTTAATATAACATTGAATGAAGCTAGATATGATAAATTATTTTCTAAGTAGAATAATAAAGAAAAAAGGAAGTAACTTATAAATGCTAATTTGTTAAGTGCTTATTTTTAGAAACATAAGTGATATTGCTCTAGTTGATTTACTCTCAGATTTACTGCATTTCTGTGATTCTTGGGATTAATAAAAATATATTTAATCGCTCTCCTCTAAAAACGAATGATAAATTGCTTAAGAAATATGTGGACTTGTAACAGCAACAGTCAGTTATTTTGCTATTCCAATGAGCCTCCGATAGATAGACTCAGATAGAAGCTCATTAAGATACACTTCACGATTTCAAGTCTATAAAGTCTGTAATAAAATCGTACTGAGCATGATGCCAACAGTTCATAAATTATTGGATTTCTATAAAATTTATCAAGATCAAATTAAATTGGGTCTCTATTGTACATGATCTCAAAACTACAGCACCGATTGATTTGCTGATAAATTAACTTGAAACGTGGATAGATCTATTCTCTGTTAACGAATACCTTTATAAATATACAGAAAACAAGCATCTGTTCCTTTTTTCAAATTCAAAATTGGAAATCGGACGCAAATCCATTGCGTAATTGTCCAGTGCAAAAATCCAGGTTTCAATTTCCGTTTCTTTCAAAGAAAAGGAAACCGCCATGGCTTTGTGTGCTCGAGGAACAACTGCAGTTTATCCAGGTGTGGTTTCAGTACAGTGAGTGTAGTTTAGCTTCTGGCATGGCACCAACAGATGTGTCAAAGACCTTTTTGGTCCAAGTTTGCGGGAAACGCACACCCCGCCGACTTTTGGATCTTGTCCAATGAGTATAGAGAAATCGGATTCGCAGGATTGGCTGAATCCACTGGAATTCGTGGGGTCTTACTCTTGTCTTACGAGAGGCCCTTGAATGCCACAAAGACATTACTTCGGTTATAAACGTGTCTCCTTTGATCAAAGTATACACGAGTCGTCTAGCGAATTTGGTAAGCTGCCCGTCTTTACCAGGAAAGATAATTTACTGCGATATTTCGAGAACCTAGTTATTAGACGACTGCTATATGCAGATACCAGAAACCTATTTATGATTCGATGCTTGCAATTCTCACTGAGAAATAAGCGAATGAAACCCCATATATGTAAAAACATCAATATAAATTAAATAATTATAGTTAAATACAATGGCACTCTAGATTTTGTTTATTTTTCTGAGGACTTGATTTTTTTCTTTATCTGTCAGTAAATAAGGATAATAGCTCTCATGCGCGAAGGATCCATTCCTTTATCCCTTACAAGTTATCCAGGCGTGTCGAAATCAGCTTAATTTTCAATGGATATAAGCACGCCTCGACGAACGCGTGTGAGACGTCTCGACATTTTGACAACGACACGCGTGACTTATGCGGTCGAAAAAAATAAATCAAACACTGGTGCGAAGTCATTGCTGGACTGATTTATCGTTTTTCTATACGAAAAAAAACACCTTCAGCTTAGTAACATTATGTATACGAGAGCCTTTTTTATTCTCGTTTTATCCTCACGCCAGGTCGTGTTCGTCAACCAACTGAAGTAAACATGCATTTGGGGTATGCATTGTCCAGCTGAGAAAAGTTCACTGTTCAAGATATTTCTAAAAAGTAAAATTAAAAAATTTTTTTCATTTTATATTTTGTAATATGCAATGGGTAAATTGTTCAAATTATTTACCAATTAGAAAGTAAAAGTGGTATCCTTATTTTGTAAATGCAAATAAGAATTTCTTAACATTGATTCATGAACGGGTAATTTTATATTCTCGATTAATATCGTTTTTTTTTTGTTATAGGTGCATTAATAATTCACAGTGCAAAGAAATTCCTTTTCCTCTGGAGAAATAAGTCCTTTGCAGTGTAAACTGGAGGCACGTAAACCGGCCTTCTCCATCTACTTAAACATAGTTGCTCCTTTTGGCTTTTTTTGAAACAACACTCAATGTCACCGCTCGAAATAAACGTTACTTTGTTTCACTCGACTAAGTACAGTGTGAGCTACGAGACTTTAATGAAAGCAAAGAAATATCGCAAAGTATGAGTGAATTTCCCTCTTCTTGAAATCCTATAACTTCACTATAGTCTGTAAAGTGTTTAAACATAATTATATTGTATTTAAAGCGAGGAAATGAAGTGAAAAAATATTAGGAACTGTTCATTCTTTTGAATTGCGTCATAAATAAATGAAATTTCTAGGAAATTCCCAAGAACTTTTCTTTTAGAATTCCTAATATAGAATTTCTAAATATTTCAAATGGAATTTCCATGTTTCATAGAATTTTTCGAGTTATATGGTAATTGGGTGGGATTATTATTGTTAGAAAGCCTTTTTTTGAATAATTTAAAAATATGAAGAAACTAACATTTGTTTACAATCCAATTATAGAAAAATATCAAAAGATATAACTGCAGAATCCTTGACCCTGAAAGTGACAAATTCATCAGCTATTCCTAGCAAGACAACATCGTTTGTTCTTCGTGTGAAGGCGGAAGGTCGACGCTTAGTCTGGAAAGGCTCAACTGATCGAAAATTCTTGTCGTCGCATCCAATTATCAATGGGATTGACGTCTTTAAGAACGACGAGGAGGCCTTTTTTCGTCTGGGTTAGCAGTCTTCTTTTTGTCCCTGTGACGTCATAAGAACGAGGCCACGTATTTTCACTGATCAACCACTTATAAACGTCCGGTCCATCAACTCGTATTTCACGATATCACGTTTGTATTAAAAGTTACACTCCAGACTGCGTGACTGGAGGTCTGTAGATGTTTAAACTCTTGAAACGAGTGCTTAATGGCCATGCGTTGAGAATTAAAGACTTTTCAGGGGAAAATTCTGAAATTATCCAAGAAATATGCCTCGCTAAGCTCTACATAAAATTCTGCTAAGAGTGCCAACGAAATGATAAATATCATGCCACGTGCACTTTTGAAACAAAGAAGAGCGCGAAGTAATCTTTGAGATGATAGGTCAGTCCTCTTAGTTAACTGAAGTTTATTATAGATTCTAAAGAGCTTCTAATAATAATATTTAAAGGGCACTAAGCCCTTCAAATTCTTTAAAATTACCGAAAATTGCATAATCTTCACAAATTTTTCAAAATTATAAAAATCTCGTGAAATCCTTTAAAATTTCACAAAATCTTTTAAAAATCAAAAATATCTGGTAATATTTTTAAAGTTCTACGAGGGAAATTAAAATCCCATAAATTTTTAACAAGTTGTATCAACTTTTGTACTCATTCAATGAGCACTTTGCTTCCTCATAGAGGAAGCATTAAGTATTTTTTACATCAGCATTAAATTTTGATTATTTGAGAAGTTATATTCAAAAAATTCATTTTTGAAAATTCCAGTAAAGCATAACTTTCTTATTTTTCAATGAAATGAATTAATCTTACAGGTCAATCGATTCGTCTCGACATAAAGAATATTCAATTTCTTTACGTCAACTCAAAATTTTGATTATTGGAAAACATAGAGCGAAAAATTAACTTTCAAAATTATAAATAAACATAACTTCCTCATTTTTTAATGAAATGCATTAATCATATAGGTCAATCGATTCGTCTCGATGAAAGGAATCTTCAGCTTTAAATTTTCAATATTTAAGAAGTTATAGTGGAAAAATGAATTTTACGAAAAGTATAAAAGTACATAAAACTTGTAAAATAAAATATTTTGTTAAACCCTTGTAAGAAATTCAACTAGGTATATAGTGGAATAACTATGCAAAATTTCATCAATTTATCTCTATGCGTTTTCAAGAAATTGCTGGATCGTGACACACATACACACACACCCACATACATACATCCGGACATTTTTTCAGATCATCATATTAGATATATTGCCCTTGAAATATGTTCAAAAAAAAACTTTTTTAGGAAACTGGATTTTGTCACCACTACAAAACTTCCTCTATGAGGAAGCAAAATTACCTAAAATTGCATAATCTTTACAAATTTTTCAAAATTATAAAAATCTCGTGAAGTCCTTTAAAGTTCAATGAGGAAATTTAAAATCTCGTAAAATTTCACAAAATCTTATAAAAATCAAAAATATCTGGTAATATTTTTAAAGTTCTACGAGGGAAATTAAAATCCCTTAAATTTTTAAAATCTTTTGAAATCGCTTAAAATTCCACAAGGAACTTGAAAATTCCTGAAAATACGTCAAATCCCTGATTTCCCTGACTTCCCACCAGCCTGAATAATTTGAAAAATTCTTACGTGAACTTGCATTCGCGTCGAATCGTTACGTAGCTAATCAGATATGCATCCTGTCAGTCTGATTCTGGAGTTACTCCTTTTGGAGAGTATCGAAGCTGCAGAGTCGACGGGAAGTCTAATTCCATAGGAGAGATATGTGTAGAAGTAAATACGACAAGTTCGATCGGATCGACCTACTTTAATATTCCACGAGAAAGCAGAACGACGTGTAACTCAAGAAGCATAGTATCAGTATGCTGAAAAATAATGATCTATCACATAGTCCTTCTAAGTATGCGAATAATTTCTAGTACGCGATGCATATTGTTCATCTCTACTTCATAAGGTACATTGATGAGTCGAAAGGGGATCAAATTTCTTGTCAGTTTAACATCATTTAAAAATGACGCATATATGTACACGTGTCGAGAAAATGATAATAGAAAATTGACTGAGCACTAGAAAAAAATATTTAAAAAAAAATGCTTTCTCATACCTTACATTCTCTTCTAGTTTTCCTCAGGGAAATTTATCATGAGACTGTAAATTCGAGTTAACACTTCGTAAAATGTAGCTTCGCTATTTCGCGTATGCTCATCCCAGTTTAGAATTCTTCGAGCAGACTCTATACGCAGAACAACTTAAGGAAGCAATAGCGGCTTTGCTGAACCCCACGTGGTTTTCACTTTTCTATCATCTATTCTACGATTTCCGCTATAATTCTAAAAGCTTCTATGAAATGTTTGCTTTCAAAAGAATATTTCCTTAATCTGAAGATTTATCTATTTCGATAAGTTCCTTTCACTCCCCAGAAAAAGTATGTCGAAAGAAACTGTAACTTTGAAACTGTCTGAAAACTATTAAAATTATCTCACAATTATCATAAAATTATCAGAAAACGAGGCACTCAATTAATTATTCCAGTTTCGCGTGTAAATACTCAGGTGTGTCAGACCAATATAAATTAGTATAAAATTTGCATTGCGAAAAGATATGAATAATAGAACAAATACAGATTACAACTGAATATACATAACGGTAGCAGCGTTTACAGGACATAACATTTATTAGTATCGATTCGACTTCAAATGACAGTGATAAAGAACAGTTTTGCGGCTCTAAACGGCAAACGTGAACGAACACATTTACTCAAATGGTACGGCTGACAATGAGAGGCGACGTTACAGTGGTGAATACTATCAGAAGTAGGTGTTCGTACACATTTTGCTATGTAATACTATCTACCATGTATCCATGGCCATAAGGCTTTCATTTCTAGAGCACGCATGCTAAAGTATCTATATAGAAGTATCACTCTATTACGAATAGAAACCGACTTAGATTTTCATAAAATATTAACATTTTTACTAAATGTCTGCTAAATATTTTAGTTTCGTAATTAATATGAAATACTAATTTAATTAGAGAATTTCTTTTTATGAAAACCGTTAAAACCTCTTTCCCCTTTTTCAATAATAAGTTTTTTAATCTTCCACTTTCAATCCATTCACTTATTCTAATTTTAGAATGTCCTTTTTCTATTAATTAATTCAATTCAATCATATAAGTTCCTGTTTCAAGGAATACGAATTTTTGATTTTAAAACTTTTAATCCAAATAAAAATCATCAATTCAAGGATTTTTTAAATTATAATATTGTTTTTCCTACACCTTTTTTCATTCCTCTATTTCAGACAATATTTACTGTACCCACAAATACATTATTTCACATATAGCATAAAATCGCATTTGGGCGTCAAGAGTTACGAAAAAAATCTTTCCACAGAAGATTTCAACATAAATTGTCTGTGACTTCTGCAATCGTTAACTGAGAATACCGAGCATTGCCATAAACGTAATTCGAAAGCCATTAGACTATGCATTAGAGCAATTGCTAGGGAATTTTGAAGACAGAAGGAAGACTGATTGTCAATTATGAATTAAAGTGCATGTAACTGTCCAAGAATAAGCGGATGTAATAGCCTGTAAACGTTTAAATAAAAAAAGAAAATAAAATAAAAAAACATTGGGTCACGTCAATCTGAACAGAATCAAGATCCGATTATGGTGTACTAGTGAACTAGTCGAACCGTTCAAAGCGAAAGAGACAGTATTTGACAACAGTGACTAAACATAAATTGACAGAACAGACTCCATAGTGTAACGTAACTGTTGCAATCCACCTCCCAATTTACTGTTAACTATAAATAATTCCTTCTTTATATATCAAAGCAACATTGATTAATTTATACCCAAAAATAAATAAATAAATAAATAAAAAAGAATTTAGTGATCAGGCAGTACCAAATCTAGGATTTGATTGAATCGGGGCAAAAACTTGACATTCGCGCCCTTTCCATCCAGAATTTAAGATTAAAATAGGCGCTTTAATAAAAAATTTTTTTAGAAATATGAATTTTGCGCCCCTGAATCCGAGGCTCTGATCAGAGGAAATTAATATCTTATTTTTGTTCATGATATACTACAAGTGCTGGTTTCGTTAATTGGATTCAGTAAACATGGCTTGGATTGGAATATTTATTTAATTAAACGATTCTACTTTCATAATTGAATTTATTATATGTGAGTGATCAGTGATCACGAATGAGGTGGTAATTACTTTCGTAATTAATTAGTTTTTACTTTTTGTGGAGAACTGCTGTGCAGGGTGCTACAATAATTTAACATGAACTAATTATAAAGTTCAACGATACAAATTAATTGCAAATGTTAATGATAATAATGTAGCACGATTTTCAATAAAAATGTGACCGTGAATGGAGTTTTTGATTAAATAGGGAATGATCTTGAAAGTTGAAGTAGGTTGGGTATTACAAAACGAGTGAGTGAGCATCTATCTATAATAGAATCTGTTTCTTCATTTGTATCTATGTATTATTCTCCACTGCTCTTCAATTCAAGATCGTAGGTGCTAATGTTCTTCCTTCTTGGATCTTACTTCTCATCTCCCACTTCTCTTTCCGTAGGAAGTCTGCCAAAATTCAAATCTTCTTGTATTGCGTGGTACATAATTGTCATTCTGGTGAAAACTAGATGGCTCGTCTCTTACCCGGAATTGAGACAGAGGCAGCTGTGATGTAGAAATCTTTGAACCATGGTCTCTTAATTAGGGTGCAGGAATACCGAATAACAGATAGAGTTTCAAGAGAAGAGCGAAAAAAAATCCCCCTCAATTCAGTTAGATTCACGTGGAATTGACCTGGAATTCAGATTTGCTTCGACACTTTTCAAAAAGCAAATGCACCATTAAAAATAACATCACTCGTTAAGTGTGAATCCACTTCACATCTATTGATTAACAAATATAATATCAGGGCTTCTTTTGACGTCAACGAATTCGGAAATAAACAGATTTCAGCGAGATTCGAACCACTTGTTCGAAAAATTTTAACGTAATATCAATATGGGTGAAGGTTGTTCTGGAAAGTTTTTATGAAACGCAAAATCAGGAGTTTCCAATTTAAAAATAGTCCCAGGTGACCATGCGCTAAGTTTATTCTGTTTCCGTATCGCGTGTGAACGGAAACAGAATAAACCAACCTTCCGTTGGTCGCATAACGGGAATGATGCGACAGTAAAAAAGAAAAAGATTTGTGTTTACATCTTTCAATAACAAAGTTAAGAAAGAATAACAAAGAATAGTTAGGTCTTTAGTTATCTCAAAATCAAGATGAAAAATAGAAATAATTCTATATAAAATACGTCTAATTATTGAGAGACCTTGGCCCTGATAGTTTTAGTCACTAGACCAAGGTAAAACGCAATGACGTAAAGTGACATAAACCCGTTTGACCCGAGGATGACAGGATAACAGGATCCTTTGTAGCAGTGGCCTTAATAATGCGTCTATTGTTACCGAAAATCCGTGCGTTCAATATAGCATCACTGGCTTGGTAAATAATGCCCACCTCAGATGAGCCAGCTAAACATTTATTTAAGACCAGCATTTATATCCGTCATAAGTTCTTATAATAAAACTTTTCTTAATCTTCAAATCAATTCTCGTCTCCAACCTCTAAGAAAGAACAAGGATCTACTGTACTTTAATCGACTCTGCTTCTAAATTCAAGTTATGTAAGGTATCATAATCTGATATGAATTTTTTATTCTATCAGGTTTTTTATAAACAACTTATTACGTAAGATATTTCTGCGAGTCATAAAAAAACATTAAAAAAAAAAAAAGAATTTGAAGGTGTGTAAAAGAGAGTGCCAAAAATGGAGAGAATAGAATATATTTTGGTAGCTTCAATATTTATTTATGGAAGTTTAATTTTGCCTTGAGGAGTGGTTTTTGATCCGAACGAAAAAGGTTCTCTTGTCTGGTGGACAGAGTAAGAAATACGATATTTAGGCGCGCCCATGAGTTAAAGGTCAATGCTTTGCGAATCGAGATACCATTTGGAACACCGAGAGCTTTGTCTCCCAATTAGGAAGAATCGTATGTTAAAAATTCCACCCCAATTTCAACAAGATTGTCAAAATGAACGATCATTCTACTTATGGGGCCACCCACCTTAAGTCACCGAACTCGAATTCAAAGAAATCATTTCATTGATTGAAAAGCATAATCTTATAATATACATAAATCAATTCTTCTCTTATTTCTTATTCTTTAATCAAAAGCAGAATTCAACGAAAAAGAATCTATTATGAATAAAATAAAACATCTTTTCTGACGTTAAATTCAAAGAACAGAGATTTTCTAAAGCCCAGATGTTTCAAACTAAATTGACAAATGCTTCTAAATATAAAATTGTTTTACAAATATAAATCAAAACCTGCAATATAAATGTAAAAAATTCATAAATTTAGAAACACTTGAGAATAAAGATTGGTTGTCTAAGTTTATAAATATTTTTTTGAAGTAGTTTACAAATGAGGTAAGAACCTGATATAATTTGGAAGAGCCTCGTAAGAAGGAATAAAAAGAAATGGATAAATGTAAAATTGACTCAAGCGATTATTGTTTGGCTCTGTTCCAGATTAAAATATTGGACACAAGTGTTTTCTCGAAAGTATCCCATTGGCCTAATCCTCATTCCAGAGGCAATGAAATACATAGTCTGTTTGAAGTCACGATATTACAATTTATAACTTATCCTACCGAGGCCATTCGTCTCACAGGCTCGAGTCAAACAAATCAGGTTGCTCACCACGTTTAAAATTCAAGTTGTGTCATTCAGGTTTGAACAAGTGGAAATGAGATTGCAACAAAATATAATAAATATACGAAACAGATGGTATAAAAAGGATTTCCAGCGGCATACATAAATTAAATGTAAAATATGACTTTTAAACGAGAAGTCGTGAATTTGAGGATTAGCCAAAGTATATTTTCGACTTACCTTCATACATTTGTGCATACTGGGGAAATCCTGCAGCTCTAAGCCATTTACAAGCTTCTTGGGCTTCGATTTCTAAAAGCAGAAAAGAGAAAAATAGTTATAAACAAAGTTTGTGTCATTTTCGAAGAGAATCACCATGCAATCACTGTAATCATCTGCAATCGCATTGTAAGTTATCTATCCCTCAATTGTTACTGCGAGGTTTTTCTAAAAAGGTTCAAAGGATTCTAAACAATTTCAAATCAAAGGATTTAAAAATATCTTAAGGGATTTCAAAAGTATACAAAATAATTGAAATTTTTAACTCTTGAAATATAAAAACTTGTAATTCCTCACAGAAAAAACAAGGACTGAAAGTGTTTACAGCTGAAGTCAGTTTTTAGACTGAATTTCAGTCTTTAGTCAGTTTTTAGTCTTGTTTTAAGACTAAAAACTGACAAGACTAAAAACTGACTTAAGACTGAAATTCAGCCTAAAAACTGATTTCAGCTGTAAACACTTTCAGTCCTTGTTTTTTCTGTGTAAATTTCATGAAATTTTAAGGGATTTCAAAAGGTTTGTATGAATTTCAAGAGGTTTTTCGGAATTTTAAATGAGTTTCTGAAATTTCGAAGAATTTAAGGATATTTTAACAGATCCTCTTAGAATCCTTTAAAATTCCATGAAATAAATCCTTTAAAATTACTTTTAAAAATCAAAATTTTTTAAAATTCGTAAAAGCTTTTTAAAATTCTTTAAAATTCCACTAAATCTTTAAATTTTATACTTATCTCTTGTAATCCCTTTAAATTTACAGAAACCTCTTTAAATCTTTTAAAATTACTGAAAACTCTTACAAGACTTTTAAAATCCTTTATAATGTAACGAAAAACTTTTATATCTTTTAATATATATAAAATCTTTTAAAATTTTTCAAAACTTTTAAAAATTCCACAAAAAAATGGTTATAATCGTTTTTGTGGATTTTTAAGGGATTTCAAAAGGTTTTTTAGGAGTTTTAAGAAATTTTAACGTATTCAGTTTGTAGTCTTGTTTTAAGACTAAGAAGTCTTGTTTTTAGATTCCTTAGTCTTAAAACAAGACTAAAAACTGACTTAAGACTGAAATTCAGCCTAAAAACTGATTTCAGCTGTAAACACTTTCAGTCCTTGTTTTTTCTGTGCTTGTCTAATTTCAGAAATCTCCACAATTTTCATAAAATGCGTTAAAATCCCTTTAACATTTTTCAAAATCTGGTGAAATTAATCAATAAATAAAAAACGATCTCTAAAGAGGAAATTCGAATTCTGACGACATATTTGATAAACGAGAACAGTTTATTGTTATGCATAAAATCAAAAATGCATCAATATTGGGCTTGTAACGGAAATACATTATTCCTGTGAACGATTTACAACATCCAGATCGATACAATATTGATGGCATGTCAGCGTGGTCGTTCAAAGAGAATCAATCTTCATTAGAGAGTCAGTAACAATAATGACATTAGTTTCGCGTTTGTTCTGTGCATGTAGCGCTCATACGATGAATTTCTTTGTATTCTTTCTCTTTATCCACCTTCTTCATTTAAGTATCTTTTTAAAATATTTTTCCTTTTTATTGGAGACCGCCCGTGCAGCCGGATTCGCCTATATCGAGTTCGATCATTCTAGCGAGGTTAAGCAGGTTTCAACTTCAATCCTTCAAGGCCGATTTCAGGCTTACGCAAGATCGATGCACGATCGCAAATGCCTCGTGGGATCTGGAAGGAACTGCACCTGAATCTACCAGTAATTTAAACTACTTGTGCGAAGTTTCTTTAAAAGTGTCAATTTATAGTCTTTGAATTACCATTTTATAGAGAACTAGTAATTCCTCTTAATAAACATTTATATCAGCTATATTAATCATTACTGGGGTGCTTCTTTTCTCTACACTTGCATTGGTTCAATTTTCATCCCCAAAAAATTTGTAAATCTTTTTCAAAGGCAAACAATTTAAAACTTTACAAGTTCTGCTTTTCCAAACTTTCCAAATTCCCTTTTTGAATTGATTTATTTCATACAAACTCTATTGGAATCAGCTGGAATAATTAGGCATGTAATTGGTTTTAATGGAACGTCACTGTCTCGAAGAATTGTGACATAACGATAGTTCGGTAACGCACCTTGCCTTTCTCTTCCATTGTCTTTAATTTATTTAAAAATCCTATTTTTAAAAATTTTTCTCCCCAGGGTGGCACTGGTTCCTATTACTGGGATTGACCGTGGTTCAAGGATTATTTTCGCGTTCATAAGGATATCTCTCCTCATTATAAAACACCCACGCGTTGAGCTTCTCGAACTAACGATCTTCTTCTTTCGTAAAGACCATTGTCTTCCCTCTTCCCACTTCAATCTCCACCTCATTTAAAATAAGTAGATATTTCGCGGCCTTTACGAGATATCTCACCTCTTTTAACCCATAAATCAACAAGTTTAATGAACCTTTTTTTGGGGATCCATATTTTCCATTTGCGATATGAAGATCGATTCTTATAATACACAAGCATCCAATGTTCCAAAGATTTATTTGTAAATTATTAATGATTTTCACCCGCTTTGTAGCTTTTTGTTTTAGGAACCTTGATTTGATTTCACAGTTCTGTGATGGTGGTCACGTGTTCGAAAACCTTGGAGAGGGTCGCACTTTGAAATTTTCAAGAACATCATCTTACAAGTCCAAGGCCATGCCACGAAAAATAATTTTTATTTTTACAATGGAAGGTTCGAAAATATGTTCCAAGTTTCGTGCCAAGGTATCGAAAATAAATCGAATGTTATTTTAGTCAGGCGACTTGAGAATCAGTCACATTCCACCTGAGCAGGTCATGGCTAATCACGTCATTGCAATTTATAGATTTTAATTGTTTTCAAAACGAGCCTAAGAGTTGATATTCAAAAGCAAGAAACTTCAAAGTAAAAACTGCCTCTTCACAATCAGAATTATTAATTTCATGACTTAATTCAGTCACTGTTTTCATTTCAGCGAAGTTCCCTGGCAAATTAGCGAGAAAAATTGTTTATGTATTTCTGACGCATGCGCATTATCCACAGGCAGAAAAGGATAATATTATACAGTATTAATAAATTTTTTTAAAGAATTAGTTCCTTTTTGATTTAGAGTAGTCAAATTTTTAAAAATATTGGAATATTGGAATATTGGAATTCGCTGATTCGCAGCTGTATACTCTAGGCTGGTTGAATCAGCGAATATGCGCTGCCAATAAGCGAAATTTCGCTGATTCATATTTAGAGAGTATATGAGAAAGCCTCTTTGTCTCGATTTAGCAAATTCGTTCTGGTTTTCTATAGAGTTGCTACAGAAGTTATCGAAAAATATTGCAGCAGAACTCCTTCCTTTCGACACTATTTGACAAGAGCATGCATTTCGAAAAAAGTGGTTAGCTGCACAGCTGCCCAATGGAATGCTGTTCACGTTCGCCAATGAACGAGAGGAAATGGATACTCGTGCGCAATCAAGTCCACGTAGTGGCGTGTTTTGTGGAAAACATGAATAAAACTCACTTAGCCGGTATACGATGGCTGCTTTCGTGCCAACTGCAAAGACTGTTCGCTATGTCTTCCATAAAAGGACTTGACCGTAAATCTTGATGATTATACGACATCTGCCAGCAGGACAAGGGAATAAGGTTGCATTTGAAAAACTCATTTTTATCCACCCGCATTGTCAAATAGATCATCTGTCTCACTTCGCTTCGTAAATTAACGTTAAAGACAAATTTAGGTTTAGAGTCAGCAATATTTCATAATACACTTTCAGATTTTCAATCTTTCATCTTGATTGCATAAATTATAAAGATCAGCGAAATGAATCAGTGTAACAGATTTCAGCACAAGCTAAATAAAGTTTTTCCTCAATTACTTCCTGCCTCAACCTTATCAGCTAATTCAAAAATGGTAAAAATAAAAACTGGATGAGATTTCGTTGCGTCTGGTCTCTTTGCGGCTGGGAAAAATATCCCGAGCCGAGGGCAGTGATTTGCGGGTAAAAATGAACTTATTTAAATGAGTCTGTGCTCCCGCAGGAGTTTCTCGTCAAAACTTTCGTTAAAGCTATTTCATTTTTTTATTCAGGGAAAATTTACGAAACAAATAACTTCAGTACTTTTATCGCAAAAAGGCTTATATTAATATAAGTTAGTCCATCATCACGATGATGCTTTGCACAAGTTTCTTCAATATTCGTACATTAACTTTTTTCCCAACTAGCAGACCAACACGTGCGCTACGCGCATGATTATTTATTTAATTTCTTACAAATTCACATCATTAAAAAATCAAATGCAGAAAATCTTGAAAAATTTGTGAAATCCTTTAAAATTCCACGAGGAAATTTAAAAGTCCTTAAAATTTTTTGAATTACCGAAACTTCCTTAAAAATCTCTTAAAATTTCATAAAGTCCTTTTAAAATTCAACTAAATCTTTTAAATATTATCTATATTATAATATATATAATAATATATATAATAT
>UCOK01007023.1:2944-28151 GCA_900474325.1 Synergus umbraculus
AGAATATTCATTTTCCTTACGTCAACTCAAAATTTTGATTATTTGAAAACATAGAGCGAAAAATTAACTTTCAAAATTATAAATAAACATAACTTCCTTATTTTTTAATGAAATGCATTAATCATATAGGTCAATCGATTCGTCTTGTTGAAAGGAATATTCATTTCCCTTACACCAGCTTTAAATTTTTAATATTTGAGTAGTTATCGTGGAAAAATGAATTTTACGAAAATTATAAAAGTACATAAAACTTTTAAAATTAAATATTTTGTGAAACCCTTAAAAGAAATTCAACTAGGTATATAGTTGAATAACTATGCAAAATTTCATCAATTTATCTCTACGCGTTTTCAAGATATTGCAAGATCGTGACATACATAGATACATACATACACACACACAAATACATCCGGACAATTTTTCAGGACATCATACTAGATATATTACCCTTGAAATATGTTCAAAAAAACCTTTTTTAGGAAAAGTGGATTTTGTCACCACTACAAAGCTTCCTCTATGAGGAAGCAAAATGTGAGAAATCGATTACGCTCTACTCAAATGTAAAGTATATATTATCTCTAGAATTATAGTGCATTAGTACACGTATATTAAGTGGAGAAATGGCAGAGCAATTATAGAGAGGAGATTACTCTAATATTACTCTATTTCAGATGTATTGTTCTTTACTTTTTAAACTAAAGATGTCCTTTATGACCTTCTTTATGAAGTTCCTCATTAACTACTCTTGATATGAATAGTGTTGCCAGATTTTGGACTACTTTTGGGCAACTCAATGCGAATTTGGGCGATTAGTAGCCCAATCTGACAACTCTGGATATGAAAACAAAAATAAAAATCAGAAAAGAAAGGAAAAGATTAAGACTTAAGAGCTTCATCAAGAGCATTTTATGATTTATTGCTGTTTTTATTTATCACCGTTAATCAATTAAATGATACTAATGAATGTTTAAACATGTTGGAGAAACATTAATAGCGACCTATACAAGAAAATTCTTATAAAAGTATTTTGTGCTTGAGGAAAATAGACACTACTTGCTTTAGCGGTAATTAATGTATTGTTCTTGATGAAAGTAAGGAGTAATCAGGATAAAAAGTAAATATATGTTTTTTACACATTTAATGATCATTAAACTCTTCTTTGATTTTTTCTGAGTGTTTTGTAGGGTAAAGGTGAGAATTTTAAATTGCAAAATGTTACCAAAGTTCTATAAAAATATTTTTTCTCAAATATATAAAGCGTTTATATTTAACGAAGGTAAAAACAAGAGTTAAAAACTTCTCATCGTTCAAATCTATCTATATCTAAAAACATTACGAAACAAACTGCACCTTTGGGAACGACTGCCACGTAAATATACTTTCTCAGAATCCGATTCTTTATGTGTCCACAGTCTGGATGTCTTCGGAGTTTCAGTTCGTGGAAACCATATGAGAGATCCTATGATCTCCGCCCTGAATGCTCGTAATCCGAACATCTTGGCACTCTAACATTTATGCTGTAACGAGATGTTAATTACCGACACCAGCTAAGGTTATTATTATCTACTCCTTTGTTATCAGGAACTTATAAAATGCATTCTCACACTCTTACCATTTCCAGCTCTCTTCCTTCTTTATTTTGACAAACATAGATGAGAGCAAGCGCCTATCGATGTGAATAAAAGTACAAGTCTTTCTACATATTTACGTCTACGTTATTATTAATCAGAATTCAATATTAAATTATCTAGATTACAGATATGTACCAGACTTCATCAACGTCGAATGAACTTTATTGAACGGTAAAACGTTTAGGTGCCTCATAAACGTAGTACTCAAGAAGTCAAGCAATTTTTTCTAATGACTTTTTTAGATAAAAAAAAGTCTAAAGATGAAAAATGTTTCTTTTTGGACGCCCTATAGGATCGGCATAACAACTTTTTGAATTTGCTTAAAAAATAGAAAATTCATATTTTAAGCTAAATAACGCGAGATGCAGAGAAAATGATAAGAAACATAGTTATTCGTCTTAAAAAAATCTATAAGTTCTCCTTTGGCCATTTTTTTTTATTAATACTTGACCTAGAAATATAAAATCATTTTTTCAGAAATTTAAAAAATTGATAGATTCTTGTAAAATGAAAGTCTGTGGTTGCTTAGTTTCTAAATTTAATATAAACGAATAATATTTTTAAACTAAAAATTCGTACATAACATTTTTAAACTATTCTGCTTTTAATTCATAAATTACTCCTATCACACGCGTTGGAGAATCATGCTATTCTCCATAATCCTTCTTTGATCTATCTCTTCCGAGATTTTGAAAATTGGCTAATGTGATGATTTACTGTTTGGAGTAGATATTGATATTGGTCGGTGATTTTTTTAATTTCAGAGTAATAGAACAGTTGGAATCGTGTTGACCATCCCCCAACTTTTTTTTGACACGGATCTCAATCCAGATGCCTAAAGTCGATTTGACTGTACATTTTAAGGTAAAAAAATTGATAATGACTGCTGAATAGTTCGTAAATATACCCCAAAAATATCTTCACTAAAATAGTTCCATTTACTTTGCAAAATGTTACCAAAGTTCTATACAAATATTTTTTATTTACATTCATGAAACTTTCCTCACTGAGTTCTCCTATAGTGTTTCGTTACATTCTTCACATGGGTTCTACCGTGGTAGAGTCGTAAATATAAAACATAGAAATCATATCGCGAAGCGGCAAAGATGAAATCCCACGATTCATTTTCGATGGCGTAACTACTTGATTAAAAGAAAAGACATTAATGAGAGCATTGTTTCTTGAGACATGAAAAGTCGACAAGGAGTACCTTGAAATAAATTATTGTCGGATTTTCCTAAGGGCCGCTTTTACAATCTTATGATCGAAACTTCTGCTTCTTGGAGGCCAGTGGAGTCTGAAATGATTCTAGAAGGCGGAGCAGCTCCAAAGAGAAAATGAAAGTGACCGATTTCTTCACTGAGCATTAAAACTGCACGATTATTCGGTTAGTCAGGAACGGGATCACGATGATTAATTGAATTGTAGCTTAATTTATGGATTCATTTTGTTTTTAAGACTTAAACTGAATGTAAAATTAAAAAATGAATTTTTTTTCAACTCAAACTTATATGAGCATGTTTCGCTAATTTGAGATATTTAAATTTATATATCCTCAAAACGAAGCTATTAATCTCTTACAAATTAAAATTCAGATAAAAAGATGTAATAGAAATTTTAGCAACATGTATTGTAACATCCAACTAAACCTGGTTCAATACAGTTAAAAATCAGGTTTTCTTCATTTATGTAACGTTTACAACTTCAATATTAGACTGATCATTGATCTATCATTATCAAAATCCAGAGATGAGGATCATCTTAATATCATTGAACCAATTCATTCAAGATTAGACTTTCTTTCTTGACTCCTTCTCCTCTTCTGAATCGTCCGTGATAATCTGAACACTCCTAACAGGACCCATCTTCCTGTACCTGGAAACAGGAGTTGTCATCGGCATCGTCATAGTCATTGGAGTTTGATCAGCATTGATGGCCAGCTGCAACATTCTTAGCAAAAGGGCTTCTCTAATCGGAGGTGGAAGTATCTCATCTCCATCCTCTGCTTCCTCAGGAGCATAAAACTTTTGTCTATAAACTCGTTTCGAATAAGGTCTGTCATCCTGATAGTCATCGTATCTCATGGATTGATAGACGGGCGCCATGTGTCTGGAATAACCAGTAGCAGATTTTACACCGACTGGAGCAGCTCTAATAAATGGAACTCGATCACCGTACCTTGGTTCAAAGTCCATCTCTTGTCTCGGAGCAGATGTTCTGTACGACGGCTGGTAAGATGAATAAGGTTGTTGATCATAGAGAGCGTCTTCCAAATAAGTCTTCGGATACGTCAAAGCCTGAACTCCATACTGACTGACAAGAAGTCTTCTCAAAAGCATCTGGAAATCCCTGCGACTTAAAGGAGGTGCGATTGGGTTTGGATGTTCTGGAGGTAGAGCTATTGGTCCAGAATATTGATATCCATCAGGAGAGACTCTTTGATAGTCTCTTTCATTCAATGGTCTTGTAATTGGTCTTGGAATAGGCCTAACAGGCTGAAGTGTCACCGGTCTACCTCTAGAATCTTGATCAGGATAAGGATGAATTGGTCGATAAAGCCTGTCCTTCCTTACATAATCCGGGTTAATCGGTATTCTTGGATCTTCTACATGCTGTTCTGTCAAGTAATGAACATTCGGCTCTGTTGTGCTCGAATAAATAGGTTGCTGATTTGCCAAAGATCGATAAAGAGCCCTATTGGCAGGTAAAGGTGTTTTGTAACCTGCTGGATCATCTTCCAAAAGGTTCTCAGGGGCTGGTCCCCTAACCAAAATCCCTCCTGTAGGTAAAATCCGAGAGTAACCATCCTGTTGTCTCAAATAGATAGGTGATTCCTGATTTTGTTGTGGATAATCTCTAACTTGGTCTCGTGGTGGTCCTATTAGAATCTGCTGCTGCACCGCTGCTGCATTTTCTCTCTCTTCTTGAGTCTTAGAGTCCGATTCATAACCTCTTGGTTGTTCAAACCTATTTGGTGCATTAGTCTCTCTATTGCTAATATAGAGTGTCTTTGCTCGTTCTGGTCTCAAACTGGCCACTCTTTGGATGACTCTAGGTGGATTACTGGTCGTGAACAGTGGTCTAGATGTTGATAAAGCTCCACCATAGACATGGTCACCATGATCATCTTCATTATGATGTTCCACTGTAACAACAGGGACTGATTTCGTAGTTTCCTCGTGTAGTTGTCGTCTCAAAGTATTTCCTGTAGAGATTTTTTCTTCTTCTTCTTTCTCTTCGAACTCTTCAGTAATTGGTCTAAGAGTCACATCAACAGGACGTTTAGAAAAGATAATTTTTTTAAAAGTTGAGATCTTTTCTTCAGGTTTTTTGATCTGAGAATCTCCCTCGGTTTCTGTCTCTTCTTCTAAAACGGGCGGACGTTGTTGCCCATTGATAACAAATCGAGGTCTGCTTCTTGTAGTCGTTCGGAAGTGGGCAAGACCTGGTCTCGTGGTTGACTCAATTGTTGAAGTACTGATGCTTCCTCCTGTTGACACGGATGTTTGAGGTGTCGTGGT
Organism: Synergus umbraculus; assembly: GCA_900474325.1. Taxonomy (NCBI): domain Eukaryota; kingdom Metazoa; phylum Arthropoda; class Insecta; order Hymenoptera; family Cynipidae; genus Synergus; species Synergus umbraculus. The sequence continues at coordinate 8,097 of UCOK01007023.1, forward strand.
AGTTTTTCGGGTTCTTGGAATTGACTGGACGACTGAAGATTTAGTGGATGTCTCGGAAGAGGTTGCGTAGATGACTGTTGGCTTTCTGGCGGATGTGGTACGATTGACCCTACTACTCTGGACAGCGGCTACATGTTCCTGTAATGGTGAGACGGTGGTCGCTTTAAAGCCTGTTCCATTTGAGGCGGTATAGGTGACCCTCTTAATTTCACCATCCGCATCGACGAAACCAAAAGTACCCTTGACGTTGCCTAAAACGTCACGGCTCTCGACCTAGCAATCACGCATTCTCACTTTCAGACAAAATTTTGACTTTGCTGCTCTCCACGTCAAAAGCTACAAGGCATTTTTGGATTAGCCAGCTGTTTTAATGCGAACTCATTTAAAAAAGTGACTAAACTTTGATTTTCTTCAGTCCCTGGTTGAAATGGAATAATCATGCCTAATTCAAATTTGCCTTTTTGTGGCTTTTTCAAGTAGATACAAGTTTGAAGTTTAAACTCCTGAGCAATTTGAGTGATACATTTATTCTATATTTTTGGTTGCTGATTGCATTTTACTTTGTTTCAGGGTGGCCATAAGATTCAATTTTTCAATTTCTCTGACTTTTCCCTGACTTTCAGATAAATTTCGCTAACAAAAAAGTATTAAAAATTCCAACAAATTTTCAATAATAATACTATTGAAATTTTTAACAAATTTTGTATAAGTAATATATCACTTTAAATCTTTTGAAACTTAACGAAATCTTCTGAAATCCGCTACAAATCTACGGAATCTTCAACAAAAGTTTTCCTTTTTTTTTCCCTTGAAATATTCTTTAATAAAAATATCCTAAAATTATTGAATACCTACGTAAAATTCGCTACAATCTTATGAAATTTTTAGAAACATCTTTAAATTCCTTAAAATTCCACTACAATATTTAAAATCTCATAAATTCTTTTAAATCTATAAAAATTCAATAAAAATCGGTCTAAAAATGTGGAAATTTCTTTAAGTTTTTACAAGCTTCTTAAATTTATTTACAATTCACCGAAAAACTTTAAAATCACTTAAAATTGGTAAAGATCTCCCAAAATTTTTTAAAAACTCTTGAAAATCCTTAAAACTCTACAAAATCTTTTACAAATCATACAAATGTTGTGAAATCCTCTAAAATTCTATGAGGAATATTCAAATTCCTTATAATCACTTTAAAAAGAATTAAAATTTTGAAAAAATCTATAAGCATTTTATAAATTCTTTACAATTCCATAAAAATCTTTAAAACCCGTTAAAATACGAACTCTTTCGAAAGTTTCTACATTCTTAAATATATTATGAAAACTATCTATGTAATTCGACAAAAATATAACAGTCATAAACGTCAATTTCAATTTCCCCTGACATTTCCCTAAATTCCCTGAGTTCCCTGACATGTGACCACTGTGTTTTTATACATTTATTTAATTAATGTTACCTTGAAGGATCCATCACCGGCTTCATAGCCAAAAGTGTATGAACCATCCTCATTGACTTTCCTGATCTGCTTAAGGATTGCTACCTGTTGATTTTGCGAACTCTCTGATGTCTGCTGATCAGTGATGTTAGAACAGCCCGCTGTCGCCAAGCAGAATACTGCCATCAACCATGGTGTCATCTTGGGCAACAAAATTATTATGTTCATCAACTTTATAGCAGAATCGCAAAAAAAAGTTTGAATGAGTTATTTAGAACAATTGAAAATAGATGTAATGAATTTTTGCAGTTATAACTTTCACGTTTTACGAGTTTGCTTCAAGTTGAAATGTGAAATTTAAATACCGTTTGATGTTCATATAAAAAATTGTTTTATAGAAAATAATGAATTATTTACTTCTTAAATTATTACATTATTAAAATCTGACTGACAAGAGTACTTTTCAATTCAGAAACTTACTTTATTTTTTATCAAAAATAGTAAAGCAGTTTTGTAAATATACACATTATTCTTAAAAATAGTGAAATGCTACTATGTATACTCATTTTTCATTGAAAGAAGGGAATTATAATTTGCATATTAAAGTGAATATTTCTCATAAAACCATCAGGACCAAAAAAACATAGAGACATTAAATTTTAAAAGTGGGGGAAAAAAATAACTGGTAATAAAGTAGAACACTTTGCATTCATTATATTTTACCTTCAGCTTATATAATTCGACTGGAAATTGAGGGATTCACTATTTACATACATTCAACATTTTTTTATAAGAAATTATTAGGAATTATGAAATTAAGAAAGAAGAAAATTCATTAAATCATTAAGCGAAGCGAAAATAAATTAGATCATTAAGAAAATATGAAGAAAAAATGAAAAAATAAGAATAAGTTAAAGAAAATTTATCGTTTTATAATGTATTATACAATAAAAATTATAAAAGTAATTACTTTCTATTATGGTAACTTTGGTAACGAAAATTAAACAAAAAACTAAATTCTTCAGAAATCATGATAAACGAATTTACTACATTAATTTTATTATCCATCTTATCCACTACATAATTCTAATATGATCATAAAAACAGTAATAATATATCTTTGAAAATAACCATACATTCATTTTTTTCACAAAAATGATCCTTCTTCCACACTCTTCCAAGAAACAATCGCAATTTTTCTTTCACACAATCTTGCAGGTAGTTTTTCTTTAACCGCACTTCATCTTTTTTGCAAAATTTCTGTTAATAAATATTACACTGAGTGACACAATTTCATTTTTAAGAAATTTTGATCATTTATTGAAAAGTTTAACGCAAAATACGTGGCCCGAAATGTTTGTAACAGATACGTTTGCAAGATGTAAGCGAGGCGGGAGAACGTTTGACACTGTTTCACAAAGTAGACGAACAGAAACTCGCGTAAAGTAACTTAGATATCTTTTGACTGAAAACCATGTTACCGCACATGCGGTGAATGTTTACAATACCTTGCGGGGTGCCGCGAGAGCCGTTATATATGGAGTGACACAATAGCGACCACCACCCTACATCAATCTTACTATCTCGTCCACATACATTAACCTTGAAGATCTTTCTTGATCTATTATTAAGGAGTGGGACAGAGAAGGCTCATTAAAAGAATTAAGCTCTCTCTGCATGGAAAATCCTTCTCTGAAACTCCTGAGTTTTGTTAAGTTAATACACACTGAGCATACATACATAAAACATTTAGAATGTGAATTTCTATATTAATACGCGAAATTTATTCAATTTAAAGTTTTTCAGCCTACGAATAGAAGAAAAGCAAAACCTAGATATGATGTAAATATGATGACAGATTTTTGTTGGTCGCTTAAAAGGTCAAAAGAGCCAGAAATTAACTTTAAACAGAAAAAGAAATCCTCTGCATAGATCTTTCGAAGACAAAAGAGATCGTTACAAAAAAAAAATAAGAGTGACACTTTTTTATTTTCATTATCCTAAAACACTAGTTACATCTTCCAAAATCGTTATCTCTATTACAGGCATATCATACTTAAACATCATAGACCTATCTCACAATCAAAAAGTTCATAGTTCTACGCAATGAAAATTTAAACAAGTATATTTACGTTTATTCTCTCATTCAAATAAACATCAGTTTCCTTCTTTTTTAAAGTTTTTATTTATTTGCTTGATTATTTTATTTTTAAGTTTTGTTTTGTTTCTTTTTTTATGCTTTTGCTTCCTCATAGAGAAAGTTCTGTAATGGTGACAAAATCCAATTTTAAGGGCAATATATCTAATATGATGTCCTGAAAAATTGTCTGGATGCATGTATGTATGTATGTATTCATGTGCGTATGCGTGCAGGTATGCATGTCACGATCCTGCAATATCTTGAAAACGCGTAGAGATAAATTAATAAAATTTAGCACACTTATTCCACTATATACTTAGTTGAATTTCTTACAAGGGTTTAACAAAATATTTAATTTTACGACTTTTACGTACTTTTATAATTTTAGTGAAACTCATTTTTCGACTATAACTTCTCAAATAATCAAAAATTAAAGCAGATGTCTGCAGAAAAAAAGATTCCTTATGTCGAGACGAATCAATTGAACTTATAGTTAAAAATTAGAAAGTTATGCTTAAGGGTGTAGTCTAGTCAACCACTTTCGAAAAATCGATTTTTTTTCTTTTATTTTTCGAATGTATATGTATCTAAGAATGTAGTATTCAATTTTTATGAAGATCCGAGCAGTATAAGTGTATTTTTTTCAACCCAAACGTTACTATCTGACCACGCGAACATGTTAAAAAAAACTTAAACGCTTTTTTTTCAAAACAAGATTTTTTCGGACGCTCCACACGATTCCTCTGGAACCAGTAGATCCATCTTTCTGAAATTTTTACCACATATTCTACATGTAAGTACTCACAAAATTCCCTATTATTGTGTTAAAATTTTGATTTTTACTATATTTTTTTTTTATAAAAACATCGAAAAAAACCCAATTTTTCCATTTTTGTGACTTGTTAAATAAAATTGACAATATTAATCACAAATTAATATCCATAGGTCATTTTGTAGCCACCGTCATACTGAATCTAAAAAACTTTGGGTTTTTTTTTCCGACAAGCCGTTGTCGAGATATCGTGTGGGAGTCAACCTGCCTTCAAATTATGGCGTTCGTTCAACTGCGGATTTAAAAAAAAAAAATTAAAAAAAATTAAACAAATAAAATTTTTTGTGTGTTTTAAGACTTTATTTATCATACCTAACAATTTTTATATGCATATCTTCCATAGTTTGCTTACAAAAAATTCATGTAAATAGTCTATTTTTTTAGTCTCTAGGCTAGACTACACCCTTTAAGGGGTTAGTACCAAAGAACATTTTTGAAAAATTTATTTTCTAAAAATTGCAAATTCTTATAATAAATATATGTAGAATTGTTTGGTTAATCGTTATTTTGGTCATAAATATTGAGAACAGATCGAAAGACGCAATAAAAACGTAAGCATCTCGAACGCGCCCAACGTGCATTTAGCGCGCGTTTGAAGAAAATGACCTTGAAAATTGAACTCAAGGTCAATATTGATGGTACAGTTAAATGGCCCTCTCGATCCTGCTGAACTTTTGTCTAAACCACTTTTTCGTGAATAAAGTATTTTAGAAGATAATTATAGATTAAAATGGATTTGAGATCAAAAACTGAACGCGTTTTTCTCAAAACAACGTTTTTCGACCTGGCATGCATGATTCAGAAAAAACTATTGGACCGATCGGGCTGAAATTTGGATATGTTATTCTACATATACGTCGTTATGGCATGAACCAAAATCATAATTATTGATTAATATTTAAACCTTTTTAAAAACAATTTACGGTTAAAAAAAAGGTGAAGAATTTTCAAGTCGGCCATTTTGTATTTAATTTTTTTCGGATTTCAATTATTTTGGTTCATACGACAGCAACATATGTGTAGAATAGCATATCCAAATTTCAGCCCGATCGGTCCAATAGTTTTTTCTGAATCATGCATGCACGCTAGTTTTTCAAATGGTTAACCTCCGGCAGCCAAAGCAGCCAGATTTATTATTAAAAAGAAAAAAAAATTTTTTGTAATAATGTTTTATATTTATAATCATGTGTGAAAAGTTAAGATCTGTAATATAAATTTTAATTTGATAAAAAAATTCTTTAAAAAAAAGATGAAAACTTTGGTACTAATCCCTTAAGGGCGTTGAATAATGGGAACTTAAAAAATTTTTAGGTGCCGCCAATAATAAAGACGACCCTGCCTCCGTATTTAATTTAAAGAGTAGATTTCGGAATAGATAAAAGAAACTCACCAAATATGTCGGGTCTGACGAAATCCTAGAGTGCACCTTATAAAAATTGTATCGCGTTTTTCTTGAGAAAATGAATATTTTGACTACAAATATTCATTTTCTGAAACGGAGAAATGCATACCGAGCAGACAAATCACGAGAAAGAGATGAAGATTGTCAAAGGCAGTCAAATTTTCACTATTTTATAGACACAATCTCGTCACTAAATAGAAAAAACGTTTTGCACAAAGTCCTTCCACAATATAAACTTTCAAACTCTGAAAGAAACTTTGCGACTTAAAAATTTGTCGCGTCAGGAACGTTTTTGATACTACTTGACATGACACTTATGCTCAAATAGTGCGAACGGGCATTTTCGGAATTAAAATGATGGATTTCAGATGCTTGGCCTCTATCTTTGTCATATTTCTGACGAGACAAATTTTTATGTCGCAAAGTTCCGCAAAGTTTCTTTCAGAATTTGAAAGTTTATATTGTGGAAGGACTGTGCAGAACGTTTTTTTTTTATTCAGGTGTTGTGTCTATAAAATAGTGAAAAGTGGAGTGACTTTAACAGTCGTCACCTCTTTCTCGGGTAAAGTTGGCTTCACCATGTTGACTTGGAATAAAACATTAATTTTTTTTTTTAGGATGAAAAGTTGTTAATATTGTAATATGTTTAATCATGAGGAGTCTTATTGAAGCTAATTTCTTATTGACCCAATGCTTTTTAAAATATAGGTATTAAAATATTGTAATCTGACGAGAGCTTCACGCCTAGGGACTGACGTTTCCGTTACTTAGTATACTTAAAATTAAAAAAATTGTTAATTTATGAGAAAAAAGCCTGTTTCATAGAGTTGACATTTTTTTGAGGAATGGCCTTTACTCGCCTTTATGGGGGTCGCTAAGCGGCCCCCTCAATGCTCGTGGCAGATTTGCCTCTATAACTGTTTACCGTGAAAAATCTTTCACTTATCCATTGCCCAGCTTCACCTCGAGGAGGTAGCGGTGATCTTTAAAGCCATTTAAGAAAAAAAAAATTGATTTGAAATACATTTCAATTCGAAATTTTATTAATTTGAATAAGCTTCTGATACATTTTGAAGTGAAATTTTTTTTCTAAAATTCGTTTAAGGGGTTATTCTACGTTATAAACTTAAAAAAAGAGCTATTTTTGAACATTTTTTTTGAGTATTTCAAGAAAGATATGTATATAAATATTTTTAGGTATGATAAAACATGTCTTAAAATACGTAAAAAAAATTGTTTTTTATTTATTTTATTGCATTGTTATTGTTTTAAAAGCGTTTTCCTCAAAACAGCGTTTTTAAAGCGGTACCAAGGATTTTATGAAAACTATTCGACCGATCCTTATAAAATTGAAACCACACATTCTACACATATTGAACTAAGTTTGTTGCCTATAATATATTAAAAAATAACATTTTTACTAATTTTTTAAACAAATAAACAGTGAAAAAAAAATGCATTTTTTTCGATTTTTGTCCGCTATTTTGTTATTTTTTCATAAATATTAATTATTATAGGCAACAGACCTAGTTTTAGTAATACTGAAGCAAACCCACTTTGGTTTTTTTTTTTCAGCTAGCCGTTACCGAGATATCCCTGGTACCGTTTACCCTTTTGATTTTGAGAAGCCTACGCATAATCATTATTTTTAATATAAACATTGAATAAAGTTAATAAAAAAAATTTTTTTATATACCATTAAATCAGGTAATTTAAGAATGAGGGAGTGGGAAATTGGCGATTTTGACAATTTTTCACTTGGAATAACGTATCTCGTAGAATAGATTTCAAAAAACCACAACCTTCTATCTCATCGAGAAGGGGTCAAACATTTCAGTGACTCAATCAGTCATTGGTTTCGTGGGTGTACCTATACACCCACAAGACATATAATACATTATATTATAAACTCTTTCTGCAACAATCACTTTTGTTTTCTTTTGTGTGCCTGTGTAATTATTTTTATCATTTTCTCTGTATGTCGAGTTATTTTGCTCAATATTTGAATTTTAGGTTTTTCAAGAAAATTCAAAAAGTTGTTACGCCAATCCTGTAGAATTCAAAAAGGAACATTTCTCATCTCATGAATTTTTTTCATATCGTGCGTTGTTTTGCTTCAAATTTAAATTTTCGTTCGCGTTTTGAATTTTCATAATGTCATAAGTCTGACAATTGTTTTTTTATGGAAAAAAGTCATAAAAATAATTTTTTCGAATTTTTTAGTAGGTACTACGAATATCCGTAAGTAAAATTTGTAAATTAAAAAAGAAAAGTGATATATAAAATTTTGAAAATGCTCCAAGTTTTTGAATTTTTATATAAAATGGCTGGCTAATGAATTTTAACTCCATTCCAACCTGTAATTTCTTTCGAAAATTAACGTGCTAACAAACTAAAATCTATTAACATACATTTTAGGTCTGTAGATTTTAGCTTATTAGCACGATAACTTTACCACAAGAGGCCATCCATAAACCACTTGGACAGTTTTTCACTACTTTTAGACCCCCCCCCCACACTCTTAGTGCACAGCCATTGAATTTTGGCGAACTCCCTCCTCCCATACATTTTCCACGTGGACGTATTTCATAAAAATTTATAATTAATTGCTATTTAAAAGCAAAGATGTTAATTAAGAAGCAGGCTTTAAAAAATATATAATTCACGTGGATTATAGCCCAACCCCCCCGGTCCTCCTCGTGGAAAAGCGATGAATTTTGTCGCACCCCCCTCCAACCCTAAACTGTCCACGTGGTTTATGGATGGCTCCCAAGAGCAATTTATAGTTTCCACATTTTTTACGTTCGCAATAATAAATATTTTTCACTGGAACTAAATTGCTCTTATGGTAAAGTATCATATGCCCTTAAGGGGGTCCTCTAGTGTCCCGTCCTTTTTTTAAAGGCTTTTTTACATTTTTTCTAACAAACTATTGAAATAAATGAATTTATAATATGTACATCATTTTTATTCATATTTCAACAATCTTTGTGATTTTTTTTGAGGGAATATATTCCATATAAAAAGTGATACAGCGCCCAACATGACCCCATAAAAAACTAGTGGTGCCATTCTGAGCACACATTCTCATCACACTTCGCGCGCTTGCATTCGTTTATATACTTTTATTTCTTAAGTACCAAAGTTTTGATCTTTTCTTTTAAAAATTTTTTTTTTCAAATTAAAATTTATATTACAGATCCTAACTTTTCACACATGATTATAGATATAAAACATTATTACAAAAATTTGTTTCTTTTTTTCAGTAATAAATCTGGCTGGTATGGCTGCCGGAAGTTAACCATTTGAAAAACTAGCGTGCATGCATGATTCAGAAAAAACTATTGGACCGATCGGGCTGAAATTTGTATATGTTGTTCTATACATATGTCATTATGGCATGAATCAAAATCGTAATTATTGATTAATATTTAACCCTTTTTGCTTCCTCATAGAGGAAGCTTTGTAGTGGTGACAAAATCCAAAAAATGGCCGTCTTGAAAATTTTTTACCTTTTTTTAACCGTAAATTGTTTAAAAAAAGGGTTAAATATTAATCAATAATTATGATTTTGGTTCATGCCATAACGACATATACGTGTAGAATGACATATCCAAATGTCAGTCCGATCGGTTCAATAGTTTTTTCTGCATCATGCACGCCAGGTCGAAAAACGTTGTTTTGAGAAAAACGCGTTCAGTTTTTGATCTAAAATCCATTTGAATCTATAATTATCTTCTAAAATACTTTATTCACGAAAAAATGGTTTAGACAAAAGTTTACAAGGATCGAGAGGAGCATTTAACTGTACCATCAACTTTGACCTTGAGTTCAATTTTCAAGGTCATTTTCTTCAAACGCGTGCCAAATGCACGTTCGGCGCGTTCGGTACGTTTTTTTTGCGTTTTTCGATCTGTTCTCGATATTTATGACCAAAATAACGATTAACCCAACAATTCTACATATATTTATTATAAGAATTTGCACTTTTTAGAAAATACATTTTTCAAAAATTAATTAATTCCATAAGGTTCTATCGACCTTAAGGAACACATTCTCATCATAGACATTCATAAGTTAGAAAATGAATTATTAAAAAAATAATCATATTAATCATCGTATTAAAAAATGTTCAAGGGAGAATTTGTTGATGTTTTAAAGACCAATAATTATGTTCTTATAATTTTCTCTGTATCACGCGTTATTTGGCTCGAAATTTGAATTTTCGATTTTTCAAGAAAATTCAAAAAATTGTTACGTCAGTGCTTTAGGGCGTTTAAAAAGATATACTTTTCATCATTTGACTCTTTTTCATATCGTGCGTTATTTGGCTTTAAATTAAATTTTTTTTTTCTTCAAATTTTCAAAATTCTCGTCCTTCATTTTAAGACACTAAAAGGGTATACCAAAGGTCAATCCAATCAATTAATTGCTTCGACAGTAATCGTGAACGAAAAATAAAAATCTATAGACACACACGATGACGCAGTGGTAAAACATGTTTTTTGGGTTCAGGGGGACACAAAACGTGAAGATTTAACTAAAAATGAGGGGGTCATATTTTACACAGACATTAAATTTTCTCCGATGATAATGTAAAAAGTTGCTGCACTGCTGCCATGATTCCGGCCGTTCTGTTTATGAGAAATCAAAAAATCAAACATCATTTTAATTGTGAGACTTGAAGCTCTACATGGAACCAAAATCAAGTAAAATTTCCAAACTAGCTGTCAAGTTGTATCAACTTTTGTACTCATTCAATGAGCACTTTGCTTCCTGTAAGCAAATATGATTTGCTTCCTCATAGAGGAATCATTAAATATCTTTACATCAGCATTAAATTTACATCAGCTCCCGTGCAGAAATTGCCCTATTTGTGACATATTACCGATCTGGCCCAGATCGGTTTCAAGCAGTCTGGCCCGGGTCGGGGATTATTGCGTGGCCCAGAGCCGTGCCAGACCGGGCTCGAATTACTTATTGCATCGCTCGAGGCGCCACCGCAGCATTATTTTGGAAAATACAATTTCTCTATTTTGTAAACACTTTCTAAGTCAATTTTCATTGTGAAATGCTGATGAAGGTTATATTATAATTTAAATTGAAAATAGTTTGCAGAAAACAATGCCGTTTTAGAAAAAAAAGTTCAAATTTTCGCACCTTTTTTTGGGACTATTTAGCTGTTAAAAAAAAGTTACGAAGTAATCTTAATTAGTTTGGTTCATCTGGTAACTATGTATTTACTAAAGATACTGTCTAAATTTGAGCTGAATCGGTTAATTAGTTTTTGAGATTTTATGGCAGCAATTTGTAAAAATTGTGTTTCGAGAAAAATCGCGTTTGAAAGTTTTTGTATATAATGAGCGCTCCGTATACCTTCTCCGTTCTACGTTTATAACTTTTGAACAGCTTCGAATTTCGAAAAATCCTCTTACATACATCTACACATATCTAAGATGTGATTAATGTAAAAAAATCTAATTCGTTTACCCGAGACACTAGAGGACCCCCTTAAGCAGACACCAAAAGGAGCGTTTTTAGGTGGGATCGGAGAACAAATTTATTTTATATAAATTTGAACATTACTGTACAATTTTTTTAAATTAAACTTTAAATTAGAACTTTTCGAATCAATATAGTAAATGAATGAATAGAATAAGCATATTGAAAAATTATTAATGAACTATGTATTCTTTAATGACAGACAGACAAGTACATAAACGAGTTCTTTTCCAGAATATGAACTTTTTGTTCTTTGTCCTCAATTGCATCGTCAATTATGACTAAAATAACAACAATAAAAAATGAAATTACTGTCATTTATATGAACTTCGACATACTCTTTCCGATCCTCATTTGAAGTCTGAAAAAAAACTTTCCGCCTACTTTGCACATTACTTAATTTCTTCCGGAAGTAATATTACTGTTTGAAATAGTTTTCTTCATTATACATTATATCGAAAGTGAAAAATTAAATTTAAAATAATACCAAGAATGAGAAATACTTTCTCGAATAATTAATACCCATCATACGTCATATATGACGCACAAAATTTTATAATTCAAGATAAGAACAATGTAGTAAATTAAATAATGTCATTATGTATTTCACGTTGTACGTAATAGTACAAAAATGACCATACACTGGTGCATAAAAAATGTGATAAATGTATAATTAAACATTAAAACTGAAAAGAATGTCAAAAATGCCTTCACATCAGCGGGAAATCCTTCTAAATAACCTTTTTTTGACATTGTTTTGCACTTTTAATGTTTAATTATACATTTATCACATTTGTTTATGCAGCAGTGTATGGCCAATTTTGTACTATTACGTCACAACGTAAAATTGAAAGAAACTGCTACAATTTCTTCTGATTATAGAGTACTTAAAAAATTTGCGCAAATTTATAAAATGTTTATGAGTCATCCTGTGACCGGCATATTTATTCAATTCCTATATATTTTTTCTCAGTATAAGGTTATCACCCATTGTATTTAATTCACTATTTATAAACATGATGTTCTCACAAGCTCACTAGCCATTAAGAAAGAATTCATGAATTTCTTTCTATGTCTCAATGGAGGAATATATGGTAAGTTTTAGCGGGGATATTTAATTATTTCTTAATAGTTACGTTAACTGTAAGAATTTTTAAAATAAATATTTATCTCTTGAAAATAAAGTTTAGTTGCTTCGAAACTGAAAAATTTTCGAAATCTCTGAATCATTATTTTTCACCTCAGCTCTCATGACGTGAGGCAAAAGTATTTCAAAATATTTATATCTTTGTGGTTTTAATTTATAACCTTTTTAAATCCCTATAGTTAACCACCCTTTTAAATGAAATTTTGTTCAATTTTATAACATATATAACTATAACATACCATATATTCCTCCATCAATTTTTCTTAAAAGAAGTAAGAAAAAAAGATGGTGTAGAATAGCAGACGTCGGGAGGAAGTAAGAGTTGATGAGTAAACGACAAGATGTAAGTCAGGTGAAGAGGATGGACGTAAGTATTGCGGGGATGAGAGAAAGCTACGTGGGAGTCGACATTCAACTGAGAACAGTAGTAGACTATAAAATGTGTAACAATAGTTCCCATAGTGTGCAACACTTGTATTGTGACACTGGTTCAAATCTAGTCACTCCCACAGGACAATTATTACCTCACGCAATTTCCTCGGAGTTTCGTATCCAGTTTTGATTTTTCACCCGGATAGAAGACGTCTCGTGTGTTTCGTTAACAAACGAGATTTCAAAATTTCTATCACAATCATGTAGTTAGTGTAGCTGCAAATTCTCTCTTTAAGGGTGAATAACACGTCCCTATTTACCGACTGTACAATGTATATTTTCTCCGATTTCTTATTTCAAACTAAACCATTTGCTCTTAACGGAAAAAATGTATAGCTTATTTGTGTATATGCCTACTGATTTTGATGAAGTAGGCAAAGTGCTCATTGAATGAGCACAAAAGTAGATACAACTTCACAGCTAGTTTTATAGATGGATGAGTCGGTAGTTGAACTTTTAAAACATTAGAGTTGTAAAATTACACTAAGGTAATTCCAGGGTAAATTTTTTACAAAAAAAGTGTTTTTACGAATATGTCTGTCGCACGATATGAAAAAAAGTTAAGAGATGAAAAATGTTTCTTTTTTAACGTCCTATATTTTTTTAGGATAAAAGGTTGCACTTTATTTCATAATAAATACTTTCAAATCTTTAAACAAAGGCAAACTTTAGAATAGATAGGTATTACCGAAGTTGTAAATTACGTGGTTGTGAAGAACTGGATGACGTTACAAATAAAGATGAAAAAGGTATTTTTAGTAGTTACATGTTTTTGTATTGAATTTAATTAGATCAAAATATAAATTTTATTTAATTAAATTTTTTATTTTTATTTTATTTAAAAATAACAGCTGTAATAATAATAATTTAAAGATACTGCCAAGAAACAGAATATTATAGATCCGTTTGAAAGTACATAAGTGGAGCAAAATGAATCTGCTATGCTTGAGGCTTTGCAATTTTATTTTTAAAGAACATGGATCCACAGAATGAAGGTTAGATTAATTGGAATATGTGCAATCCTGATACCATATTTTACACAAATATTTCCACTGACGACGGCCTATAACAATGAATTAAAAAAAGCTTTCAGACCATCAAAAGCTGAAGTTGCCGATAGTGTTTTTTTTTTAAATCTAATTTTCCATGGTAATATGAAACTGGATTTCCACGTGGATATCAGCTTCAACTTAGAATATTTCTATCTGACCATCATTTAATCCATGTGGATTTCCACACGGATATCAGCTTCAATTTAGAATATTTCTCTGAACGTTATTAAATCGACGTGGATTTCCACATGGAAATGGACCGGCATTTTCCACATGCATTTCAACGCGGATATCAGCTTCAATATAGAATATTTCTCTGAACGTTATTAAATCGACGTGGATTTCCACATGGAAATGGGCCGGCATTTTCCACGTGGATTTCAAAGCGCATATCAGCTTCAACTTAGAATATTTCTCTGACCATCATTAAATCCACGTGGATTTCCAAATGGAAAATTACAGAACTTTTCCACGTGGATTTCAACACGGATATCAGCTTCAACTTAAAATATTTCTATCGGGCCATCATTAAATCCTCGTGGATTTCCATGTAGATATTAGCTTCAACTTAGAATATTTATATCTGACCATCATTTAATCCTCATAGATTTGCTCATGAAAATCTGCACCGGATTTTCCACATGGATCTGACTATAATTAAATCATCGTGTGATACCGTGTAGATGCCATTAGATTAGAAAAAATTAATAAGGTATGTACCCTATTAACCTGGCTACAATTACTCGTAAACCGGTAAAGTGGTAAATATACCCGTCGGATGGGTAACGATCCGATTCTAACTTTTAATATTTTCCGAGGAAAATATTTAGAATTAGATAATACAGTTTATGGTATCATCACATTGTACAGTGAGAAAAGGAACATTTTCCAATAGGGCTGTAAAACAGAGCCCATATGGTGAAAAACGTATTTCGACGCGTGCGCAGATGAAAATGTTTCGCCTCGTTAAACCACTTCCTTAACCCTTATGAAAAATAAGTATTGGTAAGTCTGGATGTAATACTTAGTTTGCGAATAAGTAATGACAATTCAACACTGTTTCGCAAAAATAGTACTGGTTCCATTCCCATTGGGCACAACATTTAGCGATATCTTTACGACATCGTTACGACATATTTACGACAACTTTACGACATCCTATGTCCATATCTTTAAGATGCCTTTACTTTATAAAGACGTCGTACGTTTTTTGCGTTGACTTTACGATATCGTGAAGATATCTTAACGACATGGACATAGGATGCCGTAAAGTTGTCGTAAATATGTCGTAACGATGTCGTAAAGACGTCGCCAAATTATGTGCCCACTGTGTTACTTACTAATACTTTTTTTTTCATAAGGGTTAGTGCGCTATAATAAGTCGCTTACAAGCAGGCTGAAAATATTTCATCTTCCCACCAAAGATATTATAAACCTAAATTGTAATAAAAAATGTACGGTGTGTACTTAGAAACCACAGAACAAGAAAGTTCCCTGTAGATGCCATTAAATTACAATAAATTTTTGTATACTTTAATGAGATGCATGGTATACATTAAAGTAAAATAGTATTATATTAGCTTATGTAATATACATTTGGAACAGGACATATATAATCAAAATTTCTTATCTTTAGAAAAACGAAAATTTTGGCGATGTCTTCTATATTCACAACCTGAAGAGTATTTTCAAAAGTTCTGACTTTTTTAATATTTACACAATAGTTCTGTTAAGCATTTTCTGTAGTTAGAATTTTACAAATTGTGTATTGTCACTCAGAAATTTCGTCCACTATAAAGTGTCTAATTTGTACAAAAGAACCATCCTTCAGCTGGGCGAAACTGTTTTTTGAACGATCTTTTTTCTTTTCAGCTGACGAGTAAACACACCTATCTTTTACCATTCTTTGATACGAAATTGCTTCTTGAGATAAATGAAGTTTTTTAATCTATGTTTGTTCGACTTTCCTGGGAACTCCAAAATATCTTATAGAGACAATTTTACACGTTTTTGTGTATGACTTTCCTGTAGATTTAAACAGTATCCTTTCAATTGAGCAGAACAGATAGGTAGAACACTATTTGTTAAGATTAGATCACATTGTCTGTAACTAAGCTGTCTGCAAACTTAGTGTGTAACTCCTTTTGCAGCTTTAATCATTTTAAAAATTTTTGTCCGTTGTTACTTTCAAAAACAAAAGCTGTGTGTGCCCATGATGGTCCCCAGTTTGCAAGAGATCTTACCCAATGTAGCGACTGGTGAACATTGTAGGTCATTGCTCGTTTTGTGTAATATTTTTCCGTATAGAGCAGAAATTTCTTTATCAAGAATTCGACTCGTTCCAGTTCATTTTTTGCAATAGTTGGTTTTAAAGACAAGTAAAATGTTTCAATAAAGAGAACCCAGTGTTTCAGTAACTTTTTATCTAAAAACAATTCAAGAATGGGTAAACTATAATACCCATTCTTTCAGCAGCTGTGAAAGTATTTGCCAATGGCGACACTTTACTGTCAAACCAATAATCTGAAAACTGTAATGCTATCCCTAGTCCAGCGAAATGCATATCATCTGGTGTAAAACCAGAAACATGTTGAATTTTCGTAAGTTGTTTAGTGGTGATACATGCTGTACTCCAAAACTGTGCTCTTCCTCCTCTGCAGATGTAGGATCAACAACATTTGGAGGATTTATTTCGTACTGCTCTACTACAGGAGCAGCGTAATTAACTTCTGCAGAAGAAGGATTATTGGTGTTCAAAGGAATTAGACCTGGCTGTTGCACTTCAAGAGCTCTGGAATGTTCAGGACTATCAAGTTGTCTATTGGAAGGATTATGACGGACTGGGGGGTTTACAACATACTGCATACAGTTCTCGAGGCATCGGGTTCAAAATTGGGAATTTTAAACTGTCACCTGTATTTTGAAAATTTGCTACCCTTTCGCCTGGATGCAGACACCAGCTACAGCCATATTTACCGTTATATTGTGTGATACCTTGCATAGGTGTGCGAGTAACGACATCTACGTAACAACAGATTTCATATGGTTTGACTTTCGCTTTTGGCCTAGTATAGTGCAAGATATTTCTTCGTCATACAAATACTTGACAGGTTTTAAGACTCCCAATAACGACTTCAAGTTTATTTTTTTAAACTCATGACCTCAGTAACACGTACAATTTTTCAGGACATCATATTAGATATTTAAATTCCATTTATGAAATATATTTTTAAAACAACCTTTTTTTTAAATGTTGTAACGCGTCATAGGTACGAAGGGCATAACGGAATAATTGGAGACAACAATTTCTCATGAGAAACAATTAAATACATTTAGCAAAAGAAATATTCGAGAATCAAAATGAAAAGGTTACATAACCGGAAATCTGATAATTAAATTGATAATACGCAAATTGATAATTAAATAATCGGAACTCGAGATAAATTAGTTCATAATACATGTGACAAAATCTAGTTTGCATTAATACATTGTTCACTCAAAGAATTTAAATAGAAAATTGAATCAAAAGTAAATTATCAAATGATAGCCGACTATCCGGTAGGCACGTTACGTAACGTTACAACCTTAGCGAATATCGCTAAAACGATATTAAATTCAATACAGAACCGATAAATTAAATTAAATGGCTGAATATCTCGAAAACGAGGCAGATGAAATGACATTAAATGCGAGCACTCCCGATATCAAACAATAAAATCCAAATGAAATCGAGAAAAGAAAAATGGCGAAGCGGAATAAAGTGATCTATGGAAAGCTTACAAATCATTACAATCCGCACTTTATCTCGCTTGCCAGAACACAAACTTCACTATACCTCTGCCATGATCGATGACAAATCAATTTAGATCTCAATTCTTATTGAATATGGCCACTTGGTTTCAATTATACTTTAAACGAAAGTTGTGGCTTCTAGCCTCTAAGACTTTTGGAAAGAGAGTGAAGAAAGAACGTGAAGGCGGAAGTTCATTGACAGGTGGACGGAAATCAACAGACCACCATCATGGAAATTAGGTTGATTCCGGCAAATCACGACAGCCATCGATGTCATGTGACTAGTGACGGAGTTGAATATTGTCCTGTCACTAGTCACCAATATAGTTAGTCGACTTTGCAGCCAACACTTGCACTTAGAAATGTTCGATATGAGTTCTTTGAATGACTGAGCATTCACCAAAGTGTTCTCGAGAGTTCGCTTGTGATGCTTGAGGCGCATTGTGACTAAAATCTCATCCTTTATGTCCCCGGACGTGAAAATAGAGAATCTGTTAGATGCACGGGGCTCAGTGCATCATAATTTTCCTCTCGTTGCCTGAGAGGTGGCGAACTCTAGCGTTTGGCGGAAGTACTGACAGGATTCAAATTGGCTACATCCTTCCTTCCTTCAATATAAATTCCAGTAAAACGTCCTTCCTTCTATAAGATCCAGGTCCTTTATTAAGATTTTGGCATCCTTCCATGGTTTCGAATGGCTCGAGGTTTACATGTCAAAACATACGCTCAATACAAAAGAATTAGAAATTATAATAAATAGTTTCGAGAGTGCTCTGGATTTACGCAGCGGACTCCCTTTCCAACATTCGTATTACCGAGCGCGATTCAAAATAATAAATGTCCCCGGTGCCGGCTGTTAACTATATCTTTTGACGTTACAGAATTCTGCAACGTCACAGTGTAACGGTATGTTTGGTGCTTAAATGTGAGTTTTACAAAAATATAAATTGATATTTATTTGAACGAATTTGATTTAATTACAATAGTGTAAATGTTATATACGGCGTAAACGTGAAAGAGAGCGAGCGGATGTTGTGTTACGAACCAATAATTCCCTAAATGAAAAGAGTGTCAAAATAAACAATTAGGAAAGCTAGGCTGGTCGGAGAGTTACAGAAAAGAAGAAATAGATAGTCTATTTCTTTAATTATTTTTGCGGGATACGAATTTCTCCTTTCCTCGTCCGAGGATAAAATCTGTCATCTAATGGGAGGTCAAATAAATAAATAAATTTGTTTATTAGTAAATTAAAATAATCATATATTCTAAAAACCCCCGAATTCAATTAACAATATTTCCCTATGTTTTGGACAAGTTCGTTATATATTTCTTTGATTTTTAAAATACAAGTTAAGAAAGTAAAATTAAGTTGGATCGATACATTATATTACCTTCCTGTTGTAGGCTTAGTCTCTACCATCAGGGATGAAGAGGAGCTACAATCGATGATCCGTTTCTTCCTCAGTGGGCGTTATTTATTTATTTGTTCGTTGACTTTTTATAGGCAACTCTAGTCCTTTGACAATTGAATTCACATTCACTCGTCACGTTCTCCCACGCTTCACTAAAATGTTTTTTATTTACATTAAAATGACACAATTGGCTTTTAACCGAAGCAAGTGAGAGCAATTAAATCTCAACACTCCTTTTTATGCATTTTATCATAAATAATGAATCCTATTTTCTGAGATTTGAAATTCCCACTCGTTTCGAAATTCGAGTGTGAAGATCTTTCCAGTGTGACTTTAAATTAATGTTTTATTTATTTGAGCTCACCATTCTCGAAGCAGAAATTATTCAATTTCCAGGAATTACTCCCGCACTAATATACTTAATATCTTAATATTTGGCTCTTCGATGTGGGTGTAGAAGTTAGTTGTGACGTTGCAGATTTCTGCAAGTCACAAAAATAAATTTATTATAATTTATCAGAGAATTAATGCTTTTGTTCTCTCGCTGAAAGTAAAAGAAATTCGGCACTCTTTGTTTATATTTATTTTGTAACGATTCCTGAGGTTGGTTTGGTCTATCTCTATCTCTCTTATTTTAAAAGTCCTGATGACAAATGCTTATGTTTAGTAGCTTATTGTGGATGTAAGACCTTATACCCTCTTATAGGCTGGAATCGTGGGAGTGGGACGGTTCCCAAGGGAGGCAAGTAAAGACGCAATAAATAATCAACAATAACAACTTTATTCAAAAACAAAAAACCAAAAAATAACAAGATAATATCGATTCTCGGCTACGGAAAGACTCGATATAAAACAAATTTATTAATGATAAGAAAGACTCGATATAAACTAAATGTTATTCCT
>UCOK01007027.1:0-12846 GCA_900474325.1 Synergus umbraculus
CGTTACTCTCGGGCTAGGTTAATATTTTTCCTTTTAATTAATAAAAATAAGCCTCCAATGATCGAAATATCACTGAAATGTGATCAGAATTTCAACGATAAACGAAAACAGTGGAAAGTCTTAATTTCATAATGTTTAAGGAGTAAGAGAGACAGTGTGTGTGAGAGAAATAGAGAGAGAGAGAGAATAAGGAAAACCCCAACCTATTAGAGGATAGTTGTGTTTGGGTCTGAGGGTAGCGTCAGTAGTTTGGGTCGGCTGTCAGATGCTGGATTAGGGATATTAAGGTCGGCCTTCGTGAGGATTAAGGAAATAAAATTTGGGTCGGAAAATATGAAGATTTTTAATGGAAGGTCCGTAAGCTGTTTAGGCAAACTCGTATACCAAGCGTCAAGAAATGAGTCAAAATGTATAATTTAGAAATTGCCTTGACGCTCCCATAAGCCTGCCTTATAACACAGGTGATAAAAAAGCTGGAAAATTAACCGCCAAACAAATAACTTCAACATCCGAATTGCTACTTTCCTTAAAGATGTGGATACCTATGGAATTTGTCCGAAAAACAAGAAGCCTCGATGAATGTTGTATTCACGATTCACTGTATTCAACATTTAGCCAAAGAGGTCTTAATACATGGCCCACTCGATGATTATACAGTATACCCATTTGAAAATTATATGCAAACTATAAAAAAGTTAATTCGTAGGTTTCTAAATCCTCTACCACAAATATTTCGTCGAATTGTCGAAAGATCACGCATTCCAGGTCAAGATAAGGTGGAAATTAAGTCACCTTCATATCCTCTGTTTTGCAGTCCACATCAAGCCGATTTACCTTTCAATTGTTATGATGTTTATAAGGAAATAAGATACAGATATTTTACGCTTAAGACTACACAGAAAGGGAAAAGCAGTACTAATTGGAAAGGAATTTACGAACTTAATTGGATTTCCAAATTATCCCGGTAATTCAGAAGAATTAGGTTTATATGTCGCAAGAGGATTGTCCAATACTGAATTCTTTCCAGTTGAAGAAATTGAACAGAAAGCTGTTGTGCTCCCGTTGCGAAATAGTTTCTACATTCTGCCACTGATGCATTCGCATACAGTGTAATGTGAGAATCAAATTTATAAATTTTCTAATTCCTGTCACCTATTACAATTGTCAACTACATATGAAGGACATGGTTTTTTATATTATAAAATTTTTAATTTGAAATTGGTCTTTCTTTATAGACACGAACTTGGTTCGTTGTTTCCAGTGAGAATTGGTGCAATCTTGTTCCAAATGTTTGGATATCCACTGATCAACGTTCTGTGTATTGGCCGCTTAAAGGAAAAATTGCTTCTCTCTACATGGATAAATGGACAATACCACACCGAAAAAAAAAGTTTCTTCGTTTAAGAGGAAAATTCCTTTTATAGAATCCTCTCATATTTTCCTATAAAAATGAGCATATTCCTGTATCGTTTATATTATTTTCCTCTAATTTTAAGAATAGAGGTGACAAAATGACTACTTTTGTAATTTTCTCTCAGACTGAGAATAATCCTCTAATACTGAGAGGATTTACTCTTAGAACAGGAGTTGCACATGCGAAGTCAGCGCCCTCAGTAACGTCAGTGAGGCGTAATAACCTAACCTATTCGCATCGCGTTCTCGATCGTTTCAGTCGTGTCAGTTGTGTTCAGTCGTGTTACCCAAAAGTGCCAGGATGGAATCGAAGCTAGCAACGTTTTTATCACAATTGGGTCTAGGTTCTTACATTTAGTCTTTCGAAAGTAAAAGTACTAAAAACAATAGGTTTCAGTAATCATTATTATTCATTTGAATTACAAAAAACAGAAGACTGGGAATGTCTCGCGCAGAAGGACTTTCTTTCGCACCAACCACTGAAATTAGTAATTGCACCACGAATTACTAGTTTAATGGTGTCGCTTCGTTTTAAATTGTAAAATTAAAAAATCGTTTTCAATAAAATAAAAATTGTAAGTTAAAAATGCATTATTGATTTTAGAAACCCTAAAATATAACCTAGACAAATAAAAAAACAGTTTAAAGGAACCTTTTAAATTGAGAGGATTTTTCCTTTTATTTTGAGAGGATTCCTCTTTATTTGAGAGGATTCCTTTTTAGAAGAGAAAAATCCTCTAAAATTAAGAGGAAAACTTTATATACCATATTGTAGAGGAAAACTTGCATCAGAATAAGAGGAATCCTCTTAAACGAAGAAACTTTTTTTTTCGGTGCAGGATCCGATTGGAGTCAACATAGTGTAAAATTTCTTCATGGCCCTTACGGTATGTTTCATATTTAACGTAAGGTTTTACATAAAAAACACAACATTGTTCATTGCACTTCAAGGCAATACATATTAGTTTTCTGCTTCGAAATTGAAAATAAATTTTATCGAAAATGTAGCATACCTTCTGTTTGAAAAGGATTTTAGACATAACGAGAATTTGAAGTAGGAAAAAAAATTTTACATTTACACAGGAAACAAATGTTTTCAAGTCATAATTGAAAACCTGTGAATGCTAGATAAGGATTTTTATTTGACAAAATCTACCTTTTAAATTGATCTTACCGAGTTTTCATTCTATTTTCTTCAATTAAACCTCATATAAACTTTAAAGAATATGTTTTAAAAGTATTTACGTTTCCCAGAGATTTACATTGTAACCAACCTTAAATCGTGGGATTTTGGGTACATTCGCGTATGCTCAACAGCTTAGATTGTATAGTATTTATAATAATATTTTTCAATATGAGAAAAGAGGATCCAAATAAAGTAATTAAGAATAGCAGTTAAATTTTAAATCGGGAGAATTGAGAAAGGCAGTTGTAAATAATATTTATGGTTTCACACCTGATTTCAATAGAGTCAATAAAGATATTATTATTCATAAATAGAGCCTTCAATAAAGTAAACAAAGCAATTGTTAAGAATGAGTCAAGCTGTGATAAATATAAGCAAATAATAGATTTTAAATTACTGATCGACATACAATAACGATAATATTTCGAAATACTCGCAATTATTTAAATAAAAGAATTACATCAATGCGCATAACATAAAATGAGAAATAAAATGAGAATTCAAATATAAATAGGCGAGACAGCGCATAAATAAGATGCATATCAATAATACCAGGCATTAAACATAATAAAGCGCAATCGGTGCAAAATCATCAACAAAACGAAATTAAAGTATCTATTAAATAAAGGCGAAAAACATAATATCTACGATACCAAGCGCTGTAGAGTAGACGAAGGATGAGAAGAGGATATCGTAGACGTTGCCCACCAGTCAATATATAATTCGATCCTTGATAAACAGACATCAGAAATCGGTAATAAATCGTGGACGTCATTAAGAGTAGAAATTATCCCCTTTCGTCACAAATAATATATGCGGATCATTGCGAAGCTAAGCAACGCTAAATCTGTTGAACAAAGCTAAACGACAAATGATAAACGATAAACGATAAACGATAAACGCCAAACTGCAACAAATAATCACACAACCACTTGTAGTAAAACCAATCACTATTTAAATTAATAAAGATATTATAAGAAACACTAAATGAGACTTAATACCTCTCAGAATCCCTCTGAGCTCGAGAGAGTGGCGCCTGAGATGCTCAATGGTCAAGCGAGCAATGAATAATTAAATAATTTCCTAAATGATATCTGCTCGCTCGTCACCAAGAATCTCCCCGCTCCCCACTCTACCGATCAAACAATATTAATTGATTGGTTCTACTACTTGCGAATAACATTCATTCATTTTAATTTAAAGAAGGGCGTACAATTTAAACACATCGCTTCAACATATCACATACTAATTATTGTTTTTCAGCTAATAAAAAATTAGCGAAAGATGTTGAGAAGCAGTTTGCTTCGCTTTCTAGTTCCGATGAGAATATCGTTCATGTCGAACCAAATCCACGGTTACCTACCAAACGACGTCTATGTCCAAAGAAAATTACTTCATCAGAAGAAGAAGAAGAGTCCAATAAGAGTTGGAATACATTCATTTTTCTTGGATAACGTTCCGAAAAGCTTAAACTTCTGATTTTCTTCAGACTCCGTATACTTATGTATTTTGATGCGCAGTTTACGAAAATGATAGTGAAAATTGGCGACTAGGCATTTTTCTTGGTGAAACCATAAAAAAAAAAAAAAAAATCATGGTGTTTTGTGATTATCTCAGCTAATATGCAAAACAAACAAAAAATATCTCAAACAAAAGTAAAAAAGGAATAGTAAAGGCAAAAGACACAGGGAATGGCAAAGGACAATGGTAAAGGGAATGGTAAAAGGGAATAAAAAAGGGAATATTAAAAGGGAATGGAAAAGGGAATGATAAAATAAAATGGTAAAAACGAATGCCAAAGAGAAATGGCAAAAGGAATGATAAAGAAAATAGTAAAGGAAATGGCAAAGGGAAATGGCAAAAGGGGATGGTAAAGGAAATGGTAAAGGGGGAAAAGCATAAGTACCAAACCGAAACCAATGGAGATGTACAATGAGGTGTACAACTTTTGTTTGAGATATTTTTTTTATTTTGCATATTAGCTGAGATAATAGCAAAACACCATGATTTTTATGGTTTTTTTATAGTTTCATCATGAAAAATGCCTAGTCGCCAATTTTCACTATCATTCTCGTAATCAGCGCGTCAAGAAAATCAGAAGTTTAAGCTTTTCGGAACTCCACCCTTTTTCTTTGTACTTTTCGTAAAGTTGTATATTCTATATTGTTGAAAGAAAACAATTCTAATTAAAGTTACAGAATTATTTCCAGAAATTAATTTCTTCCGTCCAAAGGTGCAAAAAAATCAAAACTGAAGATTACTCAGCTCCAATCAAGAAATTTTTCCTCCTGGCAACAGTCGCTTACCCCTGATGGATATTAAAAACGAAACAGGTATAAATCTTTTGAATGTAGAGGTTCATGTATTTAATCTGCTTTCCATCAAATATCTAGAGTTAAAGTACATGTCAGAACATATATCGTTATTTGGTAAATCTTTGTCTTATTTAATAAAAATGTAATAAATTTGAAATAGGTAAAATTGTAGACAAAAGGGTTCTGACAAAAAAAGATCGTTTAAAATCTACGAGAAATTTGTTGGAGAACAAAGAAAATATTAAAGAAAGTAATTCTTTAAAATGTCCTGCAAAGCGAAATAAATACAAACAATTTTAAAGGAAACGAGAAAACACGATTCAATCAAAAAGGTACCTATAGTTTTGTTTATGACAATTTAGATTTAGACGTCTATGAGACGTCTTTAAGACGTCCATAGGACGTCCTTTGAAAAATACATATATAAACTTGTTTACAAATTGTTATGTAAAATACATTTACTTTTTTCTAGTATTTATTCTCATTCATGTAACTGCAATCTATCATGGGTTTCAGGTATCCAAGATCTTGAAGTTGAATCCTCACATCGAAACGGAGATGAATCAACAAGGAATAAAGTTATAAGGGACATAAAAGATAAGAAAAAGGATTACGTTAATTCTTACAAGCAGTATGATAAAGGTGGTATATACTTTATTCTTCTTGTATGCAATAATTGATATTTATTGTTACTGATTATAAATTATGCGATGTCTAAGAAATTATTTTATATTGTACAAAAAGTTTACTGCATTTTTTCTGTTGAGCTGTATTTAATTCTATTCTTAACTTATCGATTTTAGTAACTCTGAATCCTGATTTACCATTCACACATCAAACCGGAGATAAAGCAAGAAAGACCAAAGATTTAAAGGAAATAGAACATAATGATCGCAATTGTTCTCACAGGCACGATGATAAACGTGGTATGTATTTTATTCATATTTCTATACAATAATTGATATCTATTGTTATTGTTAAGAAATTATCCGATTTCTGAGAAATTGCTTGATAATGAGGTTAAATTAATTAATTTCAACTCTTTATTTTATCTGTGAAATATGTAGAGCAATACGTCACAGAAAATACTTTAAATAAAAATAACATTTTGTACCTCTTCTAGACTACAAATATGATGGAAATGACATTTTTCATCAACAAGATAGTGAAGAAGAAAGAAGTTCTATGATAAGAAATGAAGTATCCTTGTTGTTTGCTTCAAATTTAAACACTCGCAATTACGAAAATAGTGGTAAAATTGTTGTAACATTAACCTTTTGATAGTTTATAATTAGATAGACATTCACTCTATTTTATAAAAATTCTTTTTCTTGCTTTCATGTATACTTTTTTTTATGAAACGCACTGCATTTTGCTAAGTAATGCTTATTTGTTGTTTTTTTTTTTTTATTATTATTATAATTAAAGAAGTGTTGTATGACGTAAGAGATACAACAACTATCCTGCATGACAAATTTAATGATGTCATATTAAGGAACGAAGGTGAAGGTTATGGTCAGTCTGGTGAGAGCGGGGAAATGTTGCCTTTGGAACCACTAAAGACAAGAGAAGAAGTTGAAAGTTTCAATGATTTGATTAAAACTAATCATATTGCCCTGGAAAGTTTTGTAATTAAATACAGTTTCGTTGCAATATTTTAATGATTTGTAACTTTCGCCAATCGTTTCAGTATTCCATATTTCAAAGAATGTGACCAACTCTTGTTTAGGAACACATTTATTTAATCTGAGGGATTCCCTTAATTCTTATTTATTAGAAAAGTATTAAATATTCTCAGAAATATGAAATTAGTTTTCAGAGAATGAATTATTTAGAGATAAGGACGCTATTATTCGAAGGAGACGTTAAATTTTAAAAGAATGTATATAAATAGGGAACAGCTGAGAGAGAGTACATGTGTTTATCAAAACAAATCAGTATATTTATAAATCAGTAATAACCCATAAAACTGCTATACAATTCACACAATCCAAATTCACACGTTGAAAGAATCGAAAGCCTTTGCAAGAATAATAACAAATAAAGCGATCAAGCTTCAATTTCTCAAAACGACAGTTACGAATCTTCGAAATTCAAATTGCACATTATGAAATTATGACGAATCAAACAAAGTGATCTAATAATATACATGAAAAAACCACACAAATCAATCATAATTATATATCGATTTCAGAGAATACAAAGATCCGCAATAAATAATACCCGATTAGACAAAAGATAATCAAGTCACATACACATTCAAATACAACACACACAGAATTATGCGAGCGATAAATTAATTTCCACAATAAATATATAGTGGCGAATAAAAGATCGATTATAAACATAAATTCATTCAAACTCACGGAGTACCCTGTACTCTAATTATTGTAGATCGAGGAGTTTGTCTTTGGTGGATCTGGATAAAGATTCAGCGATGAGAAAACATTTGATTGCATATAAAGGCTCGCCAGTTATTCTTTTTCCACAGCTTTGACGTTACAAATTCCCTCCATCGATTAAGTTCGAGACGAGCAAATATCTCCGTAATTATATATATACCAGGTAATTATATATACAATTATATACCAAGTAATTATATATATATACCATGTCATTATATATATATGTATATATACCAGCCACACTATAAAAAATAAAAAGAGACACCAATTTGAGCACAACCGATCACCTTTTTTACGATAGAAAATTGACTATGATTTTTACAATAAATATTCACCTTATCCGTTATTTTTGTAACGGCATAAGCGTGGCAGGACCTGTCTCCAAGAGACCACTCTAAGTAACAAAATGAGAGTGATTTCTGGTTCTCTACTCGCCTCGTCTTCACCTCGGATAATTAGAATTTCCCTTACTATTCAATTAAGCTCGTAAGGTGATAGGCCGGCTCTTTTCACGTCACTCTCACACAAGTCTATATATTCTTCTTAGTTTAGGCGCGAATTATAAGCCGATCGCCTCAAGAAATAAATTTGGAAATTTACCGCGGATTTCCTTGAAAGCATAAAAGATTACATTCTATCTTCTTTTGGAATGTAACACAAAATTAATTTGGGTATATAATAAAAGCTTTACTTAAAAATTGGAGGAACGGATCTAAAGTTTAATAAATCATCGTTTATAATGAATGGTTGTTCTCTATACTGAATGTAACATATGATATTATTCATATTATTTATTAATTAAAAAATTATTTTCTTTAGAAAAGAAGAATAAGGAAGAGAGGAGGCAAAACTGTTGAGAAGGCCACAAGAGAAGTAATGAAACAGATCATGACAGACACGTTAGCTCGGGAATATATTCCTAGTACGGTCAGAAAAATAATTGGACATTCGGGACCACAGATATTGCTAGTACAATAATTAGTAAGTGAAAGTAAAAATGGAATTTTTAATTTACACATACCAAGAGTCAGGAGAGTAAATATTTTTATTATTATTATTATTTATTATTATTATTATTATTATTAATATTATTTTAGATATTATGCTTGGACAATTTGCTGCTATCACAGAGCACGTAATTACTGACATGATTAAAAATTGGCTGAGAAGAAGTGCTGATCGCATTAAAGCTTCCATGAATAAAGTATAAAGTTAATTGACATGGACTAAGGTAAAAATATTGGATTTTGTACATTTTCGATAGTTTACGATAAGATTGCTACTTATGTACGAAGATGGAGATTTTACATGATATTTTGAATTTGATAGCCATGATATTCGATAATTAATAAGTGATTTAATTATGAATTATTTCCAAGAAGGTTTTTTCCTTAAGTGCTTATCAGACTCACAAATACATACCATTGATAGATATTGATTTATTTTTACCCAACATGTTAGTGAACCTGAAAGATAGATTGGGCAAGCGCGCGTAGAATTTTCAAATTATATAGAAGTCATGAACCCAGCCAATTGTAGTTTAATTAATAATTAATAAGGTGTTTGTAAGGGTGAGGTGAGAGAAAGCGATCGATAAAAGGAGTTGCGAACTGATTATAAGGAATCTAAAAAGGTTTCAAGGATTTGAAAAAGTTACAAGTGGTTTTAAGGAATTTTTAAAAGATTTAAAATAAATTAAAGCAAGTTTCAAGATAATAAAGTAATTTACGAATTTTGTTAAGTATTTCATGGGATTTTAAATGATATTAAAGAATTTTAGAGTAGTATATTAAAATATTTTTATTAAAAATAGAAATCACGAAGAGGACCCAGTTATAATACCATTTCAAATAGAACCCAAATGGGGAAATTTCTACACGGGTATGTGCGGAGTAAAAAAGAGGGTATCAATATTATTAAATAATTTTTGGGAGAACTGATTTTGAACGTCTACTGGACGTCCGAAAGACGTCCGAAAGACGTCCAAAAGACATCCCTTCTAATATGAGAAAATATTTCAATCCGATTTCGATTTTTTTATCGTGGGTTGTTTAATTAAAAACAAAAGTAAAACGATGGCCGTAATAAATAGGTATATATACCTATATAACCCGATCAGTTTTGATATATATATCAAAACTGATCGGGTTAAAATTGTTATGTCGTACAATATTCCTTTCATAAAAATTTGTTCACATTATCTTTAACATGCTTCACTCCTTTGTAATATTTTCATGTCAGTTTCCTAGTTGTCTACGGAAAAATAACATTTTTCTCATCGGAAAAAGGCATATGGAGCAATAAAAATTTATCTTAAACGATTTAGTGAAGTGGCTTATTAAAATCTTATAGGGATTTTTGAATCGCGTTACATTTGATAAAAGATTTTCACTTCCTTGAAAGATTTATTGCAATTACTTCGAGTGATTTTTATTAGTAGTACTATAGATTATTAATATAGTGGAATTGTCCAAAAAAGTCAATATAATTTTGGTAGGATATAAGTCCAGCTTGGAGCGCCTGACATTAAGCCCGTGTCTGCCAATGCGCAAAATTGAGTTACACGTTTTCAATTTTCATTTAGCAGCCATTGAATTTCAGCTTTGACTGGAATTTAATTAATTAATTGGATATAGTTCCGAATAATGGTTATGTCTGATTTAATTGAAAATGCGTATACTTACGTATTTTGATGCGCTCATTACGAAAATGATAATGAAAATTGTCAAAGGAATGACAAAGGAATATGGCAAAGGGAATGGCGAAAGGAAATGGCAAAGGGAAAGGTAAAGGGAATGGGAAATGGAATGGTAAAAAGAAATGTTAAAGGGAGTGGCAAAGGGAATGTTAAAGGGAATAGTAAAGCGAAATGTCAAAAGGAATGGCAAAGGGAATGGTAAAGGGAAATGGCAAAGGAAATGGCAATGGGATTGGTAAAGGGAATGGGAAAGAGAAATGGCAAAGGGATATAACAAAAGGAATGGTATAGGGAAATGGTAAAAGGAAATGGCAAAGGGAATGGCAAAAGGGAATGGGAAATGGAATACTAAAAGGAAATGGGATGGTAAAGGGAATGGTATAGGGTGAAAAGCGTAAGTATATAAGTACCAAACCAAAACGAATGGAGATACGATTGTAATCTTTGTATCATTGATTTTCTCGGAAACTATCATTCACAGATAAAAAATGTTTGAAACAAAAAATGTGTATTTTGTTGAGATCTACAACTTTCGTTTGAAACATTTTTTTTAATTTTACATATTAGCTGAGACAATTGCAAAAAACCATTATTCTATGGGGTTTTCATGGTTTTTCTCATTAAATTCAAATTTTCGACAAATTTCACTATCATTTTCGTAATCAGCGCACCAAAATACGTAAGTATACGCAGTTTCAACTAAATCGGACATAACGACTATTCGAAACTTCACCCATTAATTTTATTTATTTTTAATAAGCAGGTTCCTTAGAGAAATTCAACCCAATATATACTGCTATCCTCTGCTATAAATACTATTCAATTAATAAGCTCTGTTAATTGTATCAGAAATCAACGCTATGCAGGGGCACGGGACAGTAAAAAAATTAAACATTATTTTTTAATATGCAATTTAAATTAATATATATGCATCAATAAATAGTGTATAAAAAATATAATTATATGTTTTTAATGTACACAATTATATCCAAAAAGACGTCTATAAAACATAAAATTTACCTGACATTAGACGTCTTATAGATGTCTTAATGTTGTCTTTTTGTCAAATTGACGACATCCACATTGATGTCCATGGACATTTGTGGACGTCTTAAGAACTTCTTTCGGACGGCTTGGTGCCCACTGGATAGCTAAGATGAATATTATTTTATGATCAGTTTGATTATCATGAGGGTCAAAACTACCTAAGATAGTCGAATCTTGCACGCGCAACCGTTTCCGTTTATTCTTGCGCGTCATGCGCGTCATATTTCAGCACATGACAGCTCTAGAGGTTAAGAATTTTACTATCCAGGATAATAAAGTTTACTACCGGGATAGTGAACTTGATGATCCAATTTTTCACACTTCACACATAGTAGACTACACCATCGTGGAGGGCTGTCCCATAGTTGACACTCAAATATTGTCACACTGACCATCTAGATATTCAAGCTGACTATCCATTTTTCTCCGTGTGTGCGGGTACATCGTCGTTGAACATCGCGCTTCGCGTTTGATGTTATGCACTTTGCGGTACTTAATGAGCTAATAAGGCTCGCTGTTTCGCTCTTTGTTGTGCTTAGCGAGAAAACGCTAACTGTGGTGCGCTTCCCGAAGCTTAAAGAGAGTAGGTATGACCGATTCGTTCTCTGCTGCGACTCTTATGTCATTGGCAATTATGATTGTTGACTACGCATCTGTCATCGTGTAAATGACAGCTTCTGGCAGAAATGTCGTAGGTAAAGGAGTGAGTAAGTTCGCCAATCGTCTTCTCTCTTGAATTAATCTTTCCCAGCTACTTCATATTTGAATTGCTTGTGTAATGTATGTTGTGTGATTTATAGTGTATGATTTTATGTATGATTTACTTTGGAATGATTTCGATTTTATTTGCTAAATTTTATATTTGATTTCAACTTATTTAGAGCGTCATATGAAAAATGTATAATGCGTATTGTAACGGGTCGGGGAATTAAGTAGTAATTCTCAATTCCAGTATTTAGTGCCTGAACTATATTGCAGGACTTCTTTATTTGAAATAGTACTAGCGTGGTCAAAGGTACCAGAAAGACTAACTCCCTCGAACAAGGGATGCTGCGGCTAAGGCCCCATACCAGAGGAACTGTAGAGAAGGGGAAGATTTAGATTGGATTTAGTCCCTAAATCTTTCTGTTGGGTCTTATTTTAACATTAGTAGTCTTAATTGTACAATCTACCTTATTTTTTTCTAATGGAGCAGCGGTGTAATGTACAGATGGGGCTGTGCTTACATTGGTCTTTACGCAAAATATACAAATCTTCCGAGGTATACACTTACGGAGTAAGTCAAGTATACCACACTTGTATCCCGCGAAAATTAAGACAGTTATGATCGCAGTGTAACCTAGGTACTGTAACCAGGTAGTAGCCTGTTCAGTCCAGCTTCATGTTCGCCTGTCTCTACTGACCTTGTCAACGGCATTCTCGATGTCATCGATTGATTGTTTTAGATTATTTAAATTTAAAGGCTTAATCTTCTGTGTTAGAGGTATTAGTTTTTCTTTAATAGAATCTAACTGCTTATCAGTGGACGGTAACGACAAATTTTTCTTATATTTTATCTCTCCTACTAAAGAGTTCGTAAAGCTTAATTTTCGTACCATATTCAATCCGTTCAAAATACATTTGTCCTTACTAATAATCTTCGTCGGTCCTTGAATATTAATTTTTTGCTTGCCTGATTCGCATAGTGCATCTACTTCTATAGGTTCGTGCGGGATTAGGATGTATCCACTGGTGAGTGGTATAAAAGCGATGTTTACAATTTTAAAAGGAGAGTATTTGCAT
>UCOK01007028.1:0-14262 GCA_900474325.1 Synergus umbraculus
GCATTGTAGAGTATATAAGAAATTGAAACTTTTTTCTATAAAAGTTTGGGCAAAAAACTTATAATAGAAAACAGTTTCAATTCCTTATATACTCTACAATGCTACATTTTCAAAAAATTGAGTTTTCGATTTTGAAAATTTTCTTTTTTCAAACCGATCGGACAATACCTTTAAAGTAAAAAAATATAGAAATATTTATTTTTAATGTTAATCAATTAAAAAATTTTCAATTTCGAGAATTTTCAATTTCGGGAATTTTCAATTTCGGGAATTTTAAATTTCGAGAATTTTAAATTTCGGGAATTTTCAATTTCGGTATTATTATTTTCTTTCGGTAATTTTCTACTTCGGAAATTTTTATTTTTCGGGAATTCTCAACTTCGGGAATTTTAAATTTCGATAATTTTCAACTTCGGGAAATTTACGTGATCCCAGAGATCTAGTGGGGGGCCTTACTAGTTTTTCATTTTTTAGTCGGGGCCCTGATGGTGAAAACTAGTCAGGGCCCTGTTGAGGAAAACTATTCGGTGCCCTGGCGGGGAAAACTAGTCAGGGCCTTGATGGGGAAAACTAGTCGGGGTCCCAGCTAGATTGTAACACTTTTACCTATACTTTCACTAATTTCAATTTTATTCAACTGTAATAAATACAAATTTTCTACCTATGTTTCTCACTGCAAATTTTTCCATTGATCTCTATTCGTGCGCGATCTATAAAGATAAAAAAGTATAATTATCGTAATGACAACATTTCTGGTCATCCTGCTTCAAATACCCAGCTAAAAATTTATGATACTTATTTTATTTAATGGATATTATACATTTTTCAGGATAGAAAATAGAAAATTATAAAAATTATAAAATAGAAAAATTGAAGTTTTAAAAAATTGTTTTACTTATAGAAATCAGTTGAAGTAAGAGTGGGTGAAATTCCATTGACTTTTAATAATGAAGCTAATGTTGACAATTGCTGCTTGACAAAGTGCAAGTCTTCCTGTAATTAATTTATTATTTATAGAGTTATACATAAAGTAATAAGGCAAAACTGTTTTCTATCTCGAATGACACGGAAATGCAGGTGTTTTACATTTTACTTTGTTTCTACCGGCAGTTGAATCTGACCTATCAATGGGATAGCCGCAGAATTATTTTTATTGTTGAACGGAAACTTTTCTGTTGGGAAATTTATTCTTTTAATTAGTTTACTTAATTTTTATTCTCTGTTTTTATTCTTTCGTGAACCTATCATTCTATGAAGTATAAACTTTCTGATAAACAAATATTTTTAAAAAGTAGGTACAATATTATTACATAAAACAATGTTTTCCATACCAACTTAAATTATGTTGATGCATACTGTAAATGTTTATTTTTCTTATCACAATTGCTGTTCAAATCAATAACTCTTAACTTTCATCACACCTTAGTTTGTTGTTCTATTAATCATTTGTATCTTGTATTTCGCTCTTTTTCACTTTTTCGCGATTAAAAAATAAATTATTCACACGTATTGCAAAAGATTATAAAAATTGTTTAAACATTGATAAATAGAAAAAGAAATAAAAATAGGAAAATATTTTATTTGAATTTTAATCTTGATTAGAATTTTTATCTGGAAAATTTTAATATTCTTATTTAAACAACATAATTTAAAAGTTTTATTTTTATAAGATCTTTTTTGAGAATTTTTAATCCTGATTAATGATTATTATTAACTTTTTCAGGATACGATGAAGGAGTTAGATCGGAACCGACTTAATTCGATTATATCTCGAATAACCAGAAGCGTAACAGCATCTTCGGAAAAACATAAAGTCACACAATTTCGAGGGGAAGATTCACCTCTTTTTCAAGCAATTGCTCCCGCATTTTATATAACTAGAGTTTTCGGATTAGATCCATATCATTTTTCAAACGATCGTTTAGTCCCTTCAAACATCCACTTAATTTTTTCGTTTTTTGCGCTTATGTTTAATTCTTACATTGTAATCACAGTTTTGATTCGATTTACGATAAAAGGAAACCAGCCTATTTTAGGAGTCACAGAACAAGCAAAGGTATTAAATATATAACTTTTATAATTTATTTAACAAATTTTAGAAAGTATCCAAAGATTTCGAAGGATTATAAATAATTTCCAGGTATACTCGGAGATTCTCTAGCTTTTTAATGATTTCAAGACATTTTCAATAATTTTAGAGGATTTTAAGAGGTTTTTAGTAATTTTAAGTGATTACAAAAGATTTGTACAACATTGAAAATTAGTTGAATTAGTATAATTAGTTGAATTTTAAAAGGAATTCATGAAATTTTAAGGAATTTTAGGGAATTTTGAAAAGTTTTCAAATATTATAAAGATTTTTTTACGTATTTTAAGAGATTTAAAAGTTTTTCGTGAAATTATAAAGAATTTTAAGAAATATTTAGGTACTTTAAGAGATTTTAATGTTTCTCGTGGAATTTTAAATGATTTTAAAAAGCCTGTAAATAAATTTAAAGTAATTTTTACATTTTAAAAATGATTTTAAGGAATTTTAATACTCCTCATCGAATTTAAAGAGATTTCAAGTCATTTTTCATTTTTAGTAGATTTTGTGAGAGATTTTATTTCAAGAGTCTTGTTTTAAAGATTTTAATGCACTTTAGGAAACTTTAAAGAAATTCACGAGAGTTTTATGATTTGTAAACGATTTTGTTAAATAATTGTAAAGGATTTCATGGAATTTTGAAGGAACACTGGAAATTTTAAGAGATTTTTAGGAATTTTAAAAAGATTCGTGAAAATTCAGGATCTCATGAAATATTAACAAATTTGAAGCGATTTCGTGGAATTTTAAGATGTTTTTAGGAATTTGAAGAAATTTCAATGAACTTTAAGAGATCTTTTCAAAAGTTGTTGTAAATTTGTGAGATTTTTACGAATGTTAAATGTTGTAAACTGATTTTGAATTTCAAAAGATTTAAAGTGATATTATACGCAATTTTTCAAAAATGTCAATATCCCGTGCAGAAATTGCCCCATTTTGCCCCATTTAAAATATGGTTCTGACAAGGCCCTGGTCAGTTTTTCTATTCTGAATAAAATGAAATAAATTATAATAAGGTGCTAATCGGGCAGCATAATAGGACTATGTGTAATTACTAACATAATATCATCAGATTGTTCCGAATTGAAAATATTTAGATTTAAATATTATATTTAAATATTAAAGAATCCATTTAAATATTTAAATGGTTTTCTTTTTCATTGCGAACGCAAATATATAAATATGATTGATTTATTTCCTTTTATTATTTCTTATGTTCTTTGCTATGTTTTGACATAATAAAATTACATTTTCATAAAAGCAGGTAATTTTTATTTATAATTTTAACTCTATTAAAGTTTTGTTTAAAAAGGCATTCACTAGAAAAACTGACAAGGCCCTGACTAGTTTCCCCTATATAAGGTATTGGCGAGTCCAACCGTTACACCCTTGTCGGGTTCTAACTAGTTTTACTGACCAGAACCACACTAGAAGTAGGGGAAACTGACCAGAACCCTACCAGGTCCACATCAAGATTACTGCACGGGTAGTATTATAATTGAAAATTTGTACGCATTTGTAATACTTTTCTGTCAGGGAAATTTGTCTGAAAGTCAGAGAAAAGTCAGGGAAATGTCAGGAAAATTGAAAAATTGAATCTTGTGGCCACCCTGATTCTAAGTTTTTATTTTTTTATAGACTATACTCTTCGATAGACTCTACACTTTGACTAATTGAATTTCTCTTGCTTTCAGGTAGTCCTGAATTACATTACCATGCTAGTGAACATTCTCGTAGCAATAAGCACTCGAAAACGATTCGTCGAAGTCTGGAGTATGATTCAAGATTTTGATCACGATACGAATAAGCTCGGGTTCCCGCAAATCGAAAATGGAACTAAATTGAGGGTGTGGGGAATATTACTGATAAATGTATTGATTTGGGTTTGGGTTAATCAAGCGGGCATGTTAGCCTTCAAAGAATCTTGGCTGCCTAACGTTACCTACATGATTGTATATGTTTCAACTTGTGTCACTGTTTATAAGTTCTCGGGGATGGTTGTTATCATTGGATTAAGATTTAAACACCTGAATAAAATGGCGAGAATTGGCAGCCCCAGTGAAATTGGTTGGAAGCGGAATTCCAAACTAGATTCAAAAGTAAGATATTTTTCACCCATTTCATCATTGAATTATATTTATCAGATTAAAAAAAATTAATGGACAATTTCTCATTATAATTTATTTCCTGTTGCAGGTAATAGAAAGATTATACAGCGAACTTGTAACTGCTGCTAGAAAATTAAATGCAGTCTACTTTTGGCCGCTTTTATTTTGGTTATTCAACCTATCTTCGCATACAGTCAGTAACACTTATTTCGTCATAACTGCTTTTATGGATAAAGACTTCGAGCCGTTTATTCAATTGTGTTTGGTAGGCTGGTTCATAGCTTACGTTTCGCAAATTTTAGTCTTGACTTTTGCTTGTGAGTTTACTTCTACCGAGGTAAAGTTTTCTATTTTATGTATCTTGGAAACATAATGATTTTAAATAGTATATTACATACCTAGGCCAGTAAAATAAGAAATGTCTCAGATCTGAGGCTTTCTTTTTTACTGGCCAAGGTGTGTATACTATTTTTCTGCTCGATGATGCCAGAAAGCGGAGAGCAGAAAAATATATTTAATTTTGAAATTAGAATTTGAATTCTTCGTTTTATGCAAAAAGTATCGAAACTAAATATTTTCTCGGTCTGTACGCAGTCTCATATTTGAAAAGATATTAGTGCTACAGAGCAAAAAAATATTTATTTATAATTTTCGTTGAGTAAAATGGAGAATAGAGTTTTGAGCTTAACACTTTTTCAGGCGAATTGTATGGGCTACGTTTTACTAAACTGGAGACGATGGGAAACTCATCATAGCAAAACGGTAAGGTAGAAAATACTAGGTTAAAAGTTTAATGGAAGTTTAATCAAACCTTAAGATGTCGTTATTAAAAAGAAAAATCATTTTTCAAACTTTTCATTGCAGGAGTTGGACTCGACATTATATCTGATGAATTACAAATTGAACTTTTCAGCCGGGGGCTGTTGTCATGTGAACTTACGATTGTTATGCTCGGTGAGCATTCACTCTTAATTATATTTGAATCTACGATTTTCACCTTATTGTACTTTCATTATAAAAAAACGAAATATGTATCTTACATATAGTTGCATTTTTATTGTTAGTCCAGCCATTTCTTTGATCAAATCTACTTGATACCGCCTTTTTGTTTTCAGATATCTGGATTACTGTCTACATATCTGGTCATCTTACTTCAACTTCCCAGCAATGATGATTAGGATTAATTACGATAAATTGTATATTTGGATCTTTCAGCAAAATAAATTAGTTAATAAAAGACGTTTTTTCTGACTCAGAGGAGTTTTTAATTAAAAATATATATCGCAGGGATCTGATTAGGGTCACAGCAGGGCCCTTTCTTTGATAGGGCTGTAGAAAGGCGATTCTCACTATTAGGACCTTCGGTGACATTGTCTTTATGACGTAAGTCTTTTTTTAAACAACTATCATGATACCAGATGATTATATTTATGCCTAAAGAAAAAGAGAAGACCAAGTCTCGTTTTTCATTTCTAAAGGTTTTATTGTTGTTTTGTTGCTCTTGCATCCTTTGCACTTACAACTGAACAGGTACAATGAGATTCGTTGGTAAGAAGGATCTTCTACTTCTACAGGGATATGCATGTCCCGAAGGCCACATTCAGAGCTCGTTTCTGCAGTCTTCTTGCTCATTTGTTGTATAGTCGTTCGTTCAACGACATTCTAGATTCCACTAAGCCTATGGCGCCAGTGTCATCGATTCCACAAACAAATGGTTAACATTCATATCCGGTTTCATTCCTCAAGACCTTTCAGTTCACTTTATCACCTTTATCACTTTATTTGCATAACACAGATTTAGCGCCAAACATTTTTCCACCAAGATCATATTTTTAATTAGATTTTTAATCATATTTTAATCATATTTAATTATATTAATTATCAAACATTTTTCCACCAAGATCATATTACACCAAGAGATCTTCTCTGACGAATTTTTTTGTTTATACTGTTAAAAAAATAGAGAACAAGGTATAGAAACCGTTTATTTTTTATTTACTGATGATATTTTAGAGTAAAAAAAAAAAAGAAAATTTTATAAATTAAAATTAAAAGTAAAAATGAAAA
The DNA here is from genome assembly GCA_900474325.1 of Synergus umbraculus. Taxonomy (NCBI): domain Eukaryota; kingdom Metazoa; phylum Arthropoda; class Insecta; order Hymenoptera; family Cynipidae; genus Synergus; species Synergus umbraculus. Next base: position 6,262 of record UCOK01007028.1, read on the forward strand.
ATAAATTAGAAGTTTTAATCTTTGAATTATAAGAACTTGTAATACCTTGTCTAATTTCAGAAATCTCAATAAGTTTCATAAAATTTGTTTAATTTTCGTAAAATCGTTTAAAATTACTCAATATCCCATGAAATTTTATTAAATTCCTGAAAATCCCATGAAATTTCGTTAAATTCCTTAAATCTGTTAAAAGTCCTTAAAATTACTAAATTCCCATAAAATATGGTAAAATCGCTTAAAATTAGTTAAAGGTTTACAAAATATCGTCAAATGCTTTAAAATTATTGAGAATCCTATGAAATTCCTTCACATTATTGAAATCTCGTAATATGTTGAAAATCCAATGAAATGTTGTAAAATCCCTTGAAATCCTTTAAAAGTTTTTCATATTACATACTTATAATGAAATTACACAAAATATCATTAAATCCTTCAAAATTACTTGAAATCCCATGAAATTTAGTTAAATACTTTTAAATTTCATCAGTGAAATCTCGCCAAATCGTTCTAAATTTATTCTTTAGAATCAATAAAACCGCAGTAGCTATGGTATAAAATTATTTGAAAATTCGGCAAATAGAAGACAAAAAATCTGCCCGCTTACGCCTATTTTTATTTAAATTACTACAAAATGGAATGGAATGCAAACGAAAACTAATTTACTTAAGGTTCTATCGACCTTAAGGAGCACATTCTCATCAGGGTACTCGCGCTCGACTCTGTTTAACAATATTTTTCATGATTAAAACGAAAACTACTCATCCTATTGAAAAATGGCCAAAGGAGAACTTGTAGATCTTTTTAAGGCCAATAATTATGTTCCTTATCATTTTCTCTGTATCTCGCGTTATTTGGCTCAAAATTTGAATTTTCGATTTTTTAAGGAAATTCAAAAAGTTATTATGTCTATCCTATAGAGTGTTCAAAAATAAACATTTTTCATCTTTAGACTTTTTTTTCATATCGTGCGTTGGTTGGCTTCTAATTCAAGTTTTATTTCATTTTTTTAGATTTTCAAAATATTACAAGTCTTTCAATTTTTTTTTTATCCAAAAAAGTCATTGAGAAAAATTGTTCGTCTTTTTGAGTACTACGAGCATCTGTCATTAGAATTTTTAAATTAAAAAAAAGTGGTTTCAAAAATTTTCAAAATGCTCCAACTTTTTGAATTCTTATCCAAAATGTCTGACCAACGAACTTGACCTTTATTTTAGGACACTAAAAGAGTATACCAAATTATTCTTTCGAAAGTTATCGTGCTAACAAACTAAAATCTACAGGCAGAAATACAGACAGACAGACAGACACATTCGTAAAAACATATTTTTCGGGTTAAGGGGGTCCCAAAACGTGGACATTTGATGAAAACTGGGGGGGTCAAATTTTACACAAATCTAATACATTCTCTCTGATGAGAATGTAAAAATCGTCTAAAGAGACGTCTGAATCTGCAGTCCAATCAAGATCATAAATCAATCGTTTAAGGTGTTGCAAATAATTTATTTTGTAATGTAATGCTTTAATATTTAAACCTTTTACAACAAAAACTATTTTTTTTCCTCATACCAATTACATATTCAGAGGTCATATTTCTATTATTTCTATTAAAGATCTTATTTCCATTTAGGTACATTTTAAATTTGTAAATATTTAAGTACATATTTATATGGGAACTATAGTTCCACATAACATGTCCACTGGCTCCTCCAAGCGAATTTACAGCTTTGCCTGAAAATGAAATTTAAGATTAATTCCCTTCGATATTGGGTTGAAGTTTCAGACATCTAGTCTGACGAATTTTTTTAGTTTAATTTTTTTTATATTTACTGGATTAAGAATGTCACAAAAAGTTTCTAAAATTATTTTAATTTATAGTTTATTTAATAGCAGAAATTTACCTGGCGTTGCTCGGGATTTTAAGAGATTTCAAGGGATTTTAAAAGTTGTTCAGAGATTTGAAAAGATTTTAAGGGATTTCGTAGAGAGACTTTCAGGGATTTAAAAAATTGTTAAAGGATTCTGAGATTTTATTTAATTTTAGCGACTTTTTTGGATTTTTGAAATAGTTCAAAAGAATTTTTGAGACATTTTTATATTTATTATATTATACGGAATTTTAATCAATTTGAAAGGAATTAAAAAAATTTCAAAAAATATTCAACAGATTTCAAGATGTTTTAAATGATTCTAAGAATTTAGTAAGGATTCTAGAGAATTTATAATTTTTTTAAGGATTTAAGATGAATTTAAAAAATTTCAAGGACTTTATCCAAAGTTTCTTGTTATTTAAAATGTTTTTAAAAAGGTTCTAAAAATGACATTAAAAATTTAAAAGAAAATTTTTTACAAAAAGTTTGAAAACTTTACAAATTGAAAAAGTAATTAAAAAATCTTTTAAAATGTCAGGATATCTTTTAAAAATCCTAAAAATCTCTAAAAATCTTTTAAAATAAAATCCTTTACAATAAAATCCTTTAAAATGCCTTATAATTCCAGGACATCTTTTAACAATCATTACATCTCTTGGAAATTCTTAAAATTTTACGAAAATTTTCGAATTCTCTTAAATTTTTTTGAAATCTACTCAAATTTCTGAAAAAACCTTTTAATAACAATTTTCAATTCTTTTTAAAATACTTTAGTGTTTTTATCCCTTGAAATTCCTTAAAATCACTATAAATCTATTACAATTCTTATATAATTTTTATTTATAAAATATCTGAAAAAAACCTTTGATAACTATTTTCAACTCTTTTTAGAATCCTTTAGTCTTTTTAATCCTTGAAATGCCTTAAAATCATTATAAATCTTTTAAAATCCTTTTATAACTTCTGAAAACTTATGAAACCTCTTGAAATCCCTAAAAATTCTTTAAAATGCCCTACAATTCCAGGAAATTTTTTAACAATCATTAAATCTCTTGGAACTCCTTAAAATTTACAAAAATTTTCGAATTCTCTTAAACTTTCTTGAAATCTCTTCAAATTCCTTCAAATTTGTTAAAATGTCTTGAAATCTTGGGAAATCTCTGAAAACACCTTTCAAAAACTACTTAAAAACTCTACTTAAAACTCTTTTAAAAAAATCCCTTTTCAATCCCTAAAATCAATCAAAATCTTTTGACACTTTTAAAAATCTCTAGTCCTTTTATCTCTTAAAATTCCTTAAAATCACTATACAAATCCCTTAAAATCCTTTCATAATGTCTGCAATCTTATGAAATCTCTCAAAATCCCTTGAAATTCTATTGAATCTTTTAAAATCTCCGTCAAAACTGGATAAATTTCTCTTATTAAATAACTACTATGTTTTGGAACCTTTGGAAAATTTTTCTTGTTGATACTTTTATTCCAATAAATCGAAGAAAATCGTCAGACTAAGTCTGAAACTTCAACCAAATCCCTTCCAAATACTCAATATGTAATTAGGAGACTTCAATTTGATATTATGTAATTATATTTCCTTAATTCTTACCCCTGTATGAATGGCAATGACACCATCATCCGCATCCTTAGCGATCTCAAAATTCGCCGCACCATTTTTCCCAACCTCGATGATCTTCCCCGTACATTTTCCGGCTTCAAGACTTCCGGAAATGACGTCGCAGTACTGGCCAGCAGGAAGGCCAGTATCGAGGCTTTGCTTCAAATCCTGATTATCATTATTGAAAACAATGAAGCCAAGATTCTCTCTGGCAAATGCGATCTGGTCCTTGTCATTAGTCCACCATTTAGTGAATTTGCTGTCCTTAGCATTGTTGCGGAACTCAACCATGTTCTTAACTTGACGCCAGCGATGCTCGCAGACCCAGCCATTGTCGCAGGTACCCTGGGCATTGATTACTGGCGAGATGAGATTTCCATTTTCATCAGCTGGAGGACCAGCATTAGGATCAGTGAAGGCGAATGAACTCATTACTCGAGTGGTTCCATAAGGATGAGCCAGCATAAAAGCCAGTGCCATCTGGAAACAAGAAATCACTATTAATTACTATTTCTGTAAATCTGTATTCTAATTGATAAAGTTGAATTGTATTCTGATCACTAGATCAGTGATTCTAATTGATAAAGTGGAATCATATGAAAAACTATTGTAATGACTGGAATGAACACAATGATGATATTTAGAGTCATAATACCTTGTAAGGTTTCGGAAACTTGTAGTTCAAAATAGAAGCTCCTCCAGCTCCATGGCCTCGTTGATTATCATGATTATCGATCATTACCAAAGCATCAGAAGATGGCAGTAATCCATAAGCTTTAGGCTGGCCCCAGTTCTCCAAATCCTTCAATTGTTTCTGATTGCGGAACATCATGCCCAATACTATACCAAAGGTGAATTCAATCACTGATGCAAAATCATTGTATTCCAATTTTGAGACAGCTTCCCCGCCAAGGTCAATTACTTCCTGATAGATGTAAGGGCGACTGTTTGGGGCAAAACCAAGTTTAGTGCTCAAGTCCTTCAGACCACCGTAGATGACTTTCAGATCTGCTGGGTACATGTGTTTAGCAGCATCCACTCTGAAATTGTGTTTAAGTATTTGTAGACTGGGAAACATTGCATTGCATCAATTTCTAATATCCATAGATCTAATATCTATATATCTATAGATCTATAGATATTATAAAATTGAAGATATTATAATTTCACATATTTTGATGATTCATACCGAAAACCGGCTACTCCTGCATCGATGCATGTGTTCAGAAAATCAATAATAGATTTTCTGACATTTTCTTTGCTTTGATCCAAATCATGCAGTCCGCTCAATTCGCAGACTCGCACTTCAGTTGCGTTTTGGTAATTGGAGATGGTGCATTGTGGGTGGAAATCCTGGGGTCCATATGGCACGTCAGGGTAGTTAAGAGTTTCGGGTGCAGCTCTCGAGCCAGCTGTACCAACTGCAGGTGATTGATTGCCTGACATGTGATTAAAGACCACATCCACAAAGATCCGAACTCCAACAGCGTTGCATCTCTTCACCATGTCCTTAAAAGCTGCTTCATCACCTGATCTTGTCGCGATTTTATATGAAAGTGGCTGGTAGCGTTCATACCAAGGTCTATTCGCCATTATCAGATTCTCATTGATAGGTGATACCTGGAAGAATACGTATTATTATAGTATGTAGTGGTACTTTAATGTTTTAAAATATATATTTTTTTTAAATTCATATACAGATTTTGCAAACATTATCATGAACTTATTATTATTACTGGCAATTATGATCCGCGCGATCTGCACGCGATTAATCATCTTCTTAATTCTCACGTGCAAATAATTTGAATTCTAAAATACATAAAATAAATTTCTTAACTAAGTGGTTAAACCGTTTCTAGCAAAACCACTCGAAACAAAACACCATTTCCCTTTACCATTCCATTTTACCATTTCCCTTTAAAATTCCCCTTTGCCATTCTCTTTGCCATTCCCTTTGCCATTTCCCTTTACCAATCCCTTTCCCTTTCCCTTTCCCTTTACGATTTTCTTTGCCATTACCATTTACCATTCCCCTTTACCATTACTTTCTACCATTCCCTTTGCCATTCTCTTTTACCATTCCTAGAACCATTTTATTTGTCACTTTCACTTTAACATTCCTTTACCATTTCCCTTTACCATTCCTTTATCGTTTCTCTTTACCATTCCATTTCTCATTCTCTTTGTTATTTCTCTTTACCATTCCCTTTACCTTTTCATTTACCATTTCTCTTTACTATTCCCCTTTTCCATTTCACTTTACCATTCCCTTTGCCATTTCCCTTTGATATGTTGTATCAAATAATTTTTAAAAATGCATGTTACATTACTAAGAAAACTAATTCAAAATTTTGTAAAATGAAAAGTATGGGTTCTATAGCATTACGGATTAAAGCATTCGCTTTTTAATCGTTAATGTATAGGTCTCAGAATTCTTTTTGAAAATAAGCAGATTTGTCTAATAGGGTCCGAATCGTGACATTGTAAAAAAGAGAATATTGAATTTTTTTTTTCGAATCAATTCAAAAATATATATTTATATTAACTTTTTAAATTTCATTATATATATCCTAGTATATATCCTATCGGAATATTTTCTGTCATCTTTATAATTCAATATGGGATATGTTGTACCAAATAATTTTAGAAAAATGCATGTTACATTAATAAGAAAACTAATTCCAAATTTAAGAAAATAAAAATTATGGGTTATGTAGTCTTTAGGACTAAGGCGTTCGCTTTGTAATCTGGAAGGTTATGTAACCCAGATTTCTTTTTGAAAACAAGCATATTTGTCTAATAGGGTTCGAATCCTGACATTGTAAAAGAGAGAATAGTGGATTTTTTTTTCGAATAAATTCAAAAATATATATTCATATTAACTTTTTAAATTTCATTATTTATAATTCATTTTGTAAAATAAAAAGTATATTTTATTTTATGAGAATAGTGAATTTTTTTTTTCGAATAAGTTGAAAAATATATGTATATATTAACTTTTTAAATTTAATTATTTATAATTCATAATTTGTGCAACAATATTTATATTAATTAACATAGGAATTGAATTTCCTTTTTTAATATTTCCCACAAATTTATAAGAACAAAAAGATCCTATTGGTATATTTTATGTCAGTCTTATAATTCAATATGGGATATGTTATATCAAATAATTCTTAGAAAATGCATGTACATAAAGTTAGAAGTTACCCAGTGTGCACGAAATTCAAAGACGTTTCTAGAACGTCCTAAAAACGTTTTTTGGACGTAAAGTTCAAAAGACGTTTTTAGAACGTCCAAAAAAACGTCCTAAGTCAGGCTAAAAAACTTCCTAAACACGTCCAATGTTCCAAAACCGTCCTAAAAACGTCTTAAGGCACTTGTGCTCACTGGGTACATTACTATGAAAACTAATTTAGATTTTGAAAAATGGAAAGTACGAAATGATATATCTCTTTCAAACTTTGGGATATGGGAAATGAGACACTAAATTGCGTTTTAAAATTTAATTTGAGTAGTAATTTTGAAAAAAATCCGATCCCTACCTTACCAACTTAGCTTTTTTTTCAAAATTATTACTCAAATTAAATTTTAAAACGCAATTTAGTGTCTCATTTCCCATATCCCAAAGTTTGAAAGCGATATATCATTTTGTTTGGGCGTTGTGACTTCGAAAAAAAATTTTCACAAATCACGGGGCAGAGCATGCCCTTAATACGATTAAAAATTCCTCCCAAAATAATGCTGGTCCCACATATCTCACGAAAACTGCTTTGGACATGAGAAAAAATTTAAAATTAGGAAACGAAAGGAAAGAAAAAATATTTTATAAATAAAGAATTATCAAGTCGGTAGTCGATAAGATTCCAATATTTTTGCAGAAACCAAACAGTTTGGTCCGAATAAGGTTCAAATCCTGGCACTGTGAAAGAGGGAATAGTGAATTTTTTTTCGAATAAGTTGAAAAATATATGTATATATTAACTTTTTAAATTAATTTATTTATAATTCATAATTTATGCATTAATATTTTTGTGAATTATTATATGAATTAAATTTACTTTTTTCGGCATTTCCAACAAGTTTATAACAACAAAATGCTCCTAACGATATTATTTTCTGTCAGGTTATAATTCAACATGGGATATGTTGTATTAAATAATTTAAAAAAATGCATATACATAAATGTAGAAGTTACATTACTAAGAAAACTAATTCTACATTATGTAAAATAAAAACTATGAGTGTATAGTTTTATGGATTTGTCAGATAGGGTTCGAATCAATATGGAATATTTTGTATCAAATACCTTTAGAAAAATGTATATACATGAAGTTAGAAGTAACATTACTAAGAAAACTAATTCAGCATTTTGTAAAATAAAAAGTAGGAGTGGTATAGTCCTGTGGATTAGGCATTTGCTTTTTAATCTTCAAGAGCTATACCTTCCAGGTTTTTTTTTTAAGATGAAGCAGATTTGTCTAATAGGGTTCGAATCCTAACGTTGTAAAAGAGAGA